>JABUQX010118051.1:0-32462 GCA_015478945.1 Trachelipus rathkii
TCCTTCTTCTTATTTATATACGAAGAATATCTCAGCTCTGAGTGAAAATTTACTCAACTTTTAATTGGATGATAACTATTCAAAATGCGCACTCTTCTACCTTTTCCTTAAAGAAACTTCTAATCTCTTGTATATACTATAGTATATATATATATAGATATATACTATATATATATTATATTATATATATATAGTATTATATATATATATATATATATATAATTATATAATATATATATAATATATAAATATATATATATATTATATATATATCGATATTTATTCTATATAGTATATATAAATATATATACTATAATATATGATATTATTATATATATATATATATATATATCATATATATACTATATATATATAGATATATAATAAGTATATATATTGAATATCTCACCACCCTTCTCTCCATAAGATGATGGTAAGGGCGTAGCATAGACTGAAACAGAAAAAGTAGTAGAAGAATATGACGATAGTAGAAAAGAATCTAGTCGGCCAGAATCGGACGGTACAATAAAACTAGCAGCGGTCAGAAAAATGCGACCCTTGAGTTTCCACGGAACCCGAGTGGAAACCTTCACTATGGGCTCATCTTCGCCAACCGAGGTTCATCCCTTGGCCAGGTGGGGCACAACCATTACCCCTCGCAAAACCCCGCCATTCAATATGCTATCATGACCTTTCTTCTTGCCTCTGACAAACTCACATTTCTCTCTTCCAGGCATTCTTACTGACTTATCACCTTTTCTCGTCTCCTAGCTCGTTGCTATTTCCGCTGTCAACACACCGCTATACATCCGCTTTTAACCAACGACTATCATCCATCCTTTCCACATGACGTAACCATCTCTATTCTCTCACCTACCCCTTTCTTCACACCAGGAACAACTCTCTTGATCACGCATTCAATTACCCCTTTTAGTCAATTCTTCTCCCACATACACGCCCCTAACGTTGTTGCATTTGAGCGACATATGACTTAGATTATACCTTTAGCTCACACACAAGTAGTCTCATACTAGTCCAATAACTCAAGGCTAGCCAACATACCCTTATGTGAGAACCTTAGCGCACTCAAGACTTATACCCTTTACATCCAAAAGGATTTAATTGCACCAGTCACCTTCTTCCCATTCACAACTTTCCACACTCTGCCTCATCCGTTCCTTTTCATCCAACAATATATCCTGAAGATATTCTTGAAACTCGCGACAGCTTATTGGCTTGCTCACGATCAAACATAACTTCACACGGAGGACAGTCTCTCACTCACAACCATAACCTTACTCTATCAAACCCTCACATTACTTAAACACCTGCAAGATCATACACTACTAACATCTCCAAACTCTTCTACAGATTCGCAAACCAAGAAACCAATACAATCCCACATAGTCAATAGGTATGGCACCATCCACTCTCTTCCATCTACCATCCATTCTCCGTCAATCTAACACCATCCCTACCACCTACACCTCTAATTCTTTCCAACCCAATTCATATACAAATTGAATAGCCAACGGAGACTAACAATCCCTGCTCACTCCGCTCTGAATATTAAACCAATGACTGTCCGACTCATTTTTGCTTAACCGTTTCACTATCGTAATACATACTTTGATTCCATTTATAGAGCCTACTACCACATCCGCCATGTATCACTAACACCTTCATAGAGCTTCCCTATTAAATCATACTCATACGCCTGTTGGAAATCCATAAAAACCTAAATTCAATTTATTCTTCTTCATCTCTCTCATTTTCTTATTATTATTTCGAAATGTATAAAGATTTATGTAAAGATTTGATCCACTCTTCTAAACGCACCTTGTTCTTCAACCAATCAGTCTTTCAGTCACTCGACACACTCGTTTTTGGACCAAAATACCAGCATCTATATCTTCTTTATTCAGGCTAATCTCCACTGTTCTTTCCTACAGTTACCACTAGTATCCCCATTACCCTTATATAAGGCTACTATATGACTCATCTCGCAATCCCTCGGAAAGTATACCATCCATAACACACGTGTTACAAAACTCTATCCAATCTACCATCATCTCGCCTGTCGTTCTGATCATTTCACCTTAATTTAAATCCTATACCTTGAGTTTCCTATTCATCAACTTTCTCACTTTAACCACTACCTCTCCTTACTCATGCTACCCACACAACCTATTCCTTCTGCACAGCAACCACACACATATCCCTATCATCCCATTCAATACTGCAATGTATAAAAAAATTCGAAGTGATTCCCTCTACACTCCCCCTGACATCCTTTTCAATCAGTACCGAAAGCAACTTTCCCTATTCATTTTTAAGCAGGTTCCCCTTATTTATTATTCGTATTCTACTACACCTTACGCTCTTCCTTCCCAGGAGAGGCTTCCTATTCCCTTGCTACAAGTCCCATGCTCTCCTCCAGACCTGTTCACTTTATCTTTTGTTCCGTCAACGTGATGCATTGTTATTATTCCTATTTTCCCTCCTATAGGCAACTCTGACCACAATTTTGTTGGAGCTCGAAATGTCCTTTGGAAATTTCCTTTTTAGTTTCTTCAACGACGGGTAAGCTGGGAACAATCCTTCTATCATCGAAAAATTCTATTTAGCAACATCCAAACACTGTCTTTATATACATACTAAAGGCAACCGCTTCCTTCAGTTGTTTTAATTTGTTCAGTTGAAGCTAGTTCACATTTCACTATTCTTACTTGGAAGAGCTCGGTAATAACTTGATCCTTTATACTTGTCACCGAACTTCTCATCTTATTCTAAAAAACTTCCTGCTTACACCTCTTTTCCATCAAGCCCCCACTAATTAAAATTACATAAAACAACATATGATCCCGATAACTCCAATTCTTACCCCTCATGATTTAACCATCAAACGACCTTCAACATCTCTTTCCTTCACCCAAACAAAAATCAATCAGACTTTGTCACGTTCCGATACCCTCTACCTACAGCCAACGCTTAGTATTCTTATGAATACTCTTGTGTTTTAAAGAAGTACTACTTACACACATTACCTCCATCCCCACGAGAATCAATCACGCTTTCTACCAATCTCATTTTTTCCCGAAACCCCAAAGCCAATTGTTATACCATCCCTTTTTTGATCGCCTATCTAATCATTTAGGTCACCCAAGACAATTAATCTGAAGCTCCTACTCATACCATGCAAAACATCATTAGATTATCCCAGAAAATCGCCACTCTTCAACTATTAACTCACAGAGACATCATGTCACAACCACACATACCTTCACCTTTTCAAAATTAAATAGTAACTATTTAACGAATTGTCTCTTAGCACACACACAAGAACTGTACATATAGCTCTGATACCACAGTCACTAATAAATCAGTAATCTGCAAATCTCTTCCCATCTCATTCCTTTCCACACCATTACATACACATTTCACACCACACCACTCATTTTCACAGCTTCCTTTTCATTACACCGATCAAATCAAATTTGCCCTCTCTAAAAACATCCATCACCTCTCTCCTCTTCTCCATCAACAATTATTCCTACATTCTATGTACCCATAAATTCATACATTCCAGCACGAAGAAGAAGCCGCTTACGGCGAATCACGACCTTTCTCAATGCATGCGTTAACATTCCTGGCAAAAGATAAGTGCGTATGTGGGCAGCCAACCACTACCACCGTCCCTTTGTCCTTCTTCGACAGGCAGGACATACGATTAAGGCAATTCTTTCACCCCCCACACATAAGGATATAACGGATAAGGATTTTTTAAGATGTTGCTAAGAGGGTCCAGTGATATACAATATTGTGTAGTTGATATGTTGGAATAAAAGGAGGTCTGTAAGATGTTGTCTGGAGGATGAGTGTAGATTGAACGCAGACAGCGAAAGGCGAACATTAGGCAACTGAAATGTCATGGGAGGTAGATCTCTCTCCTGCGCGTATTGCGCCGAGTACTCTAACGATCTTACTACTATATATATATATATATATATATATTATAATATAATATCATATAGGTATATATATATATATATAGTATATATATATATATTATAGTATAGTCTATATATATTATATTACATAAATATATAATCATATATGTATTATATATATATATAGATATATAGATATATATATATATATATTTATATATATATATATACTATATATATAATACTATATATTTTATAATATATATATATATACTATTATATATATTCCTGTTAACTTCACAACAGGTCAAATTTCTAGGGATCATCCTAGATGACCACTTAACATTATGCACCGCATATTAAACACCTAAAATCAACTTTCATCGCACCCCTGACCTGTTACGTCATCTCGCCTCCAAATCTTGGGGTGCTGATCGCAATTCCTTTTACGTCTTTACGTTGCCATAATCCGATCGAAACTATTATGCCTGATGGCACGCAATATGGTCCAGGCCTCCCATAACACTACTTACACTCTTAGATCCCATTCAAACGAGAGCATCCGTATATCCATGAGCCTTTTCGATCGCACCCAGGTGAGCTTGAAGTTGAATCCAATGTGATCCACTCTCCTTCGAAAGAGAGACATCATGTGTACAATTTATTTCGTTATTCAAACCCCAATACAGTCTGCCCCTGACACGATTCTTGCAGGATAGGTACCTCAGCAATCCTGATACTGGCCATTGCAAGACGGTTCATAACATCTTAATTTCCTTAACATCCCTTTACCAAAGGTGCTGCCTTTCTCCTTTGACGAAGGGTACACACCTGGCTAATTTCCCTTCTCCTTACATTGCTTGGCTCTGACATCTCTCCCAATCTAGCCATCTGCTTGCGCTGCTTAAAAGATCAATTCCTGTACTCAACGCCGCACGTTCACCAATTGAATTCTCCAGTGTTGACTGACGGCTCTAAAATAGGGACAGTGTGGGCGCATCTGCTGGTCTCTTCCGACCCAAACCTCTCCCTTACCCTTCCCCCTTATTGCTCAATTTTACCAGCAGACGTTAACGGCGTATAAATGATTGCCCTTTCATCGAATTCTAATCCTTAAACCAGATCACTCATATGTTGTTTATTCAGATTCTCTTAGCGCGCTACAAGCGCTTAAACCCCTTATTCTAAAAAACGCAAATGGTATACGTGGTTACAACACGATTTCTTAGACTTTCTCTCACTCCAGTAAGAAAACAAATTATTGTTATGTTGGGCGCCATCTCCTGTAGGGGTAACTGGCAATGAATTCGCTGACAGAGAGGCCAACAAATGCCCCTTCATCTTTCGGAGGTTGTTCAGGTACGCTCCGGATGCCATCGGACAAGGCGGCCTCCATCAAACTATTACTATCCTGCCTTCCGAAGGGCTCGATCTTGTTGCGCCAAGACTGCTGAGATGATCGGGCGGGAAGGAAACTCAGAACATAAAGAGCGAACAATCTGATGAGTGGTCTTCATCCCACAAACGAAAGCGACTTCACAATGAGGTGATTCACTTCACGCCTCCTATTGGCCATTACTAATATCTCACTGCACAGTCATCTTATGTCACGAGACCCTCTCCAATTTGCAAATTCTGCCGTCGCCACACCCCGCAATGCTGTTCATCCCTATCTCATTGATTGCTCCATTGGACCCTCATTTCCGAGCCCTGTTAGTTTTAAGGACTCCGCAGTTTATTTGTTGTTTATGGGTTTTTTTGTTAACAATATTCTAGTGTATGATACTAATCAATGAATTTCAGTTGTTGATAGACATGCATTCAAAACATTCGAAATATTTCAGACAAAACATTTAAGAATCACATTTATATTCAATAAAAATTTTAAAAAGAAATATAACCAAAAGTACGACACTTACAGAAAAACCCAATTGCATTTAGAACTCACGCCGTAATATCTAAACTAACTAATGTAACAAACAAACAAAAAAAAATAAACAAAAATTTATCTTTTTATAAATGAAAATATCTTCGAAAGTACGACGACCTCACAGAAAACCAAGTACATATTTGGAATCAGCGCTTAAAATAAATTACAAGAATGCTAAAAAAATAAAAAAAATAAAACTAACAAAAAAAAAAAAAAAAAATTAGGGAGCTCGAGCCGACGGGGGACAGAAGGGGACGTTTTCCATACCCCCCGTAGTGGAGGGCGGAGGAAACCCCGCGACACCAAATACCAAGAGCGGGGGTTCCGGAGACCTCCCGCGAGGGGGAAATAGTTCCTTACCTTGTCGTCTCCCCGGAAGCCGAGAGACCCGACTCCTGCTATTTGCGGTTTACCTTTAGTTAAAAAAAAAAAAGAAACAAAAATTTCTAAACTGACGGAGATTGTAAACGTAATGGTCCTATACTATTTTTGAATCAGTCCGTCCACCTTAAATTGACTGTAAGGGTTCTATCTAGAAATATATAAAAAAAAAAAAAACAAAAAAAAAAATAAAACTGACGGAGTCTTAAAACATAACAGGTCCCATTACGCTGTCGTTATTTTTCCTACTTTACGTCCATACACTTCTAAAGATTAGCCGATATCTTATCTGAAGTCTTCCCACTTAGCAGTAACACTATATTTCTTGTATCGTCAAGAAGTGAATATTCTTCATAGTATGTTGATTTTGTTTTGTAATCTAATACCATTAACAGATGCAAGGATTAAAGAATTTTGATTAGTTTTTATTTATTTCTTGACTGAATATTCATTTCATTTCACCAACCAAATCTTTCTTTGACATTTGAAACATATATTTGACAGGGCCCTCCCATTGGTGCTGATTTTCAGCAGCGTGGCCGCTGCATAGGCATCGGTGAAGGTCCTGTACTAACTTCACAATAATATATACTATGATATATATAATATATATAATATATTAATATATATCATATATATATATATATAATATTATATATATATATATATATCATATCAGGGTTGTCATTAAAAACCTACCCAAGAAAAACGTCCAAAAAAGCCCAGCCCTAGAAAAAACAGGGTGCAATTGTTTTTTGTTTTTTAAGAAAATGGATTTTTATAATATATATTCAAAATTCGAGAAGCATTTTTAAAAAGTGATGATATGAAATAATAACAACTATATTTAAGTTTCATTATTATGGTTTTAGTTCATAATTTATCAAGATTGCACATGATATCACCCTTTGGAAATTTTGTAATAAATTAAATGGAAATAAAAAATAGATTTTTAAATTTTAACTGACAACAATGAATGTATTTTCAAATGATAATGACTAGACACGATATACTATTTTCCTTATTAAAATTAACTAAATACAAACAACTATTTCAGTAAATAATATAAGAATTCTTTCCTCTTTGATATGAAATATGCTACCATGTTTTTTGAATTTCCATTATTTCATATATTATGCAATAAACTATAAAACTCAATTTGCTCAATATTAGGAATTTAAGTCATCGTTCAAAGACTTTTTTGGTCCTTGAGGTAGCTCCATTAGTTTTAAGATAACTTCTCCTATCTTTAGAATTAGTCTAATATTCAATTACAAGCTTTATTGAGTTTTTTCACCTCTCCTCTACTTCAAACTTTTGACCCAACAAAGCCAAAAGTAGAGAAAATTCTTTAGACTAATCTAGAACTAACTGAGCATGAATGCAATAATGCCAAAATCTAGCAAAACTAACCTGGTAATTTTTTTTCGATACATTTTTTCAAATTAATGTGCATAATATTCCATCATTTATCTGGTCTTAACTTTGATAGCAATGATTCTTCGAACATATGGGCTGGGAACACAGTTTTACCTTTTGGTTAACCTGTAAGTCAGTCCACCAAGGTATTCAGAATAAATTTTTGAATATATTAATTTAGCGATTTCAGTCAATTAACCTACATGCTATAATTACTGATAATTTTAGAATAGTAAGTTTAGTCATGTGACTGACAATGGAAATTCACGTCACTTTCAAACTACAGTCCACAGTTTCAACTTGAGGGATGTGACTGACTGCAAGTTTGAGTTTTATATACTGCTGTTGCTTGTTAACCGGCTATCAGTCCTGTCATGCTTAGGATACGAAACGAATAACTTAATAACTTAGGTTCAGAGTTACAAACAAAACTTTTAAACAAAAAAAATGCCCAACCCACCCGGGTATTTAAAAAAAATCCATTTAAAAAAAAGTAATTGCAAAATGGTGGGAAATAAAATTAATATATATAGTATATTATATATATATATTATAAGTATATATATATATATATATATATATTATATTATATATATAAATATATATATATATAGATATTATATATTATAATATATATATATAATAATATATATATATTTATATATATATATATAATAATATATATATATATATAATAATATATATATATATAATATATATATATGATAACTATAATATATATATAATATATATATAAATATATATAATATATATATATATATATATAATTATATTATATAATAATAAATATACTTATATATGATATATATATATTATATTATATAATTATATATATTATATAATATATATATATATATATATATATATATAATATATATATATATACAGTATTATTGTAATTACCAAGTAGAAGATCATTATTTATAAGAATTTGAAGTATTACTACTTTTTCATAAAAAAAATTAAAAACCATGTTTTATTTTTTTTTTTTTCAACTCTTTAAAATCAATATTTTTTTTTTGGTTTTTTTATTTGTTTTATTGTTTACATTATCTATATTAATGTTCTTATAAGTTTTTAAAGGTTAAATATTTATATTAATATATAAGACTCAAAAAACAACAATTAATTTTAAACACAGACCTTTTTACACTTTATCCACAAACATGTTTGGGATTTATTTTCAATCTATATATATATATATCATATATATAGTATTATATATATATATATATATATATAATATATAGTATATATATATATATATAATATATATATAAATTTATATATATAATATATATATATATACATATATATATATATATAGTATATATTATATATAAATATATATATAATATATATATATATATAATAGGGAGGAATACATTCCAATCTCTATCAAGTGAACTTATACTGATACAAACGTGTTTATCAGAAATAAGCTGTCTTCAATCCAGAGAACTCGCGGTTTAAAAATACATTTCATCCCGATTGCCAAAATATCAAGCTCTTTAAGACTCAAAAAACTTTTTTTCGTAGAAAATGCAAAAAATCTTCTGGTTCTTCTACCTCACACTCTTTCTGAATTTTACAAATAAAATGTCAACTCGAGCTTTGCTTCTTCCTCCCTCCTTTCTATTCATATAATAATTACCTCAGTCGGTAATACTGCTGCCTTAACTTCTGGTAAAATTGAACTGATTGATCAACTTTTCCTTTAATTCTACTCTAGACGGTTCCAGATATAATCATCCTCTCTGCTCCTGTTTCAACTTATTAAAAATGTTATGTTCTGCATTCTCTGAGCTTTTAACACTAATTGAAGGTGAGAATGCTGAATGCTATCTCTCAAGTGGTCCTCAAAGCTTCGTGTTCTGAGCTTGGTTTAACCTATTTCCTCGCTGCCTATAAACTATCAACTTCCTCCTGCTGAAAAGAATCTAATCACATTCAGTCATGGTGCCGAAGAAGGGAGTCTAGTCACAATTCCAAACTATCATCAATACTCTAACCTCTGTTCTTCCTAAAGGCTTTTCGAATCTATTCTTAAAGGAAGATTTAGAAACATCTTGAATCTTCATATCTTATCTTTGATCGCCAGTATGGTTTTCTTAAGAACACTCAACCGGAAATCTTCTTTCCTTTCTCTCCGACTCTTGGTTTTCTGACTCTTCCGAATTTCTAGTGATTTTTTTACCACCATTCACGGGCAGAGCAGTTTTCAAGGAGGGGGCATAAAATAGAATATGGGAAAAAACCCACCCAAGCCCAAGCATAACGCAAATCTCTTAGGGGAGCGCAGGACGTGGGTTTTTAAAGAGAGGAAGAATTAAATACAGTTGGAAAACAGAAGATGGGCAAGGAATGGTCACAAAGCATAAGTGGCGGGAGAAGACGCACCACAAACGAACAAATCTGGGATTGTCAATGTTCACGCAAAATTCATCAAAAGAGCAGGCACCCTTGATTACACGAAGACGACACAAATGGAGGTGCAGTACGAGCGGACAACTCCGCTGAGCATTGCCATGTTAGTACCTATAGAAAAAATGTGCGCCAACGCACGTCGCAAGATAGAGGGAAGAGAAGTTTGAAAGTTAGAGACAGTTGAGTCCCTTAGCTTTAATCAACTCTATCCAATAGAAAAGTGGAGCCGGAGCCACCCCAGATGTGAGAACCGCACTCAAAATAGGCGAATAAGGACCCTATATATAACTGCGAGTAGCTGTGCAGAGGGAAAAAAATCCCGCAACCTGAACAGGAACTCCCATTTCTTCGAGGCACCTCTTAGCATGCCTTTGTATATGAGGTATCAAGGACAATTTTTTTGTTTTGTTCAGCCTTAATGTTTTTATGTTGTCAAAAGGTGAGACGTTGAGCTATCGAAGAAAATGGAAAATGTTGGTATGTGTTTTTAAGAGGGGAATATAAAGAAGTTGAGTTTTAAGAGTTGAATTTCACAAGTTTGTTGGCGCCTCACCCGGAAAGATCCATCAGCTCGGCAAAGAAGTAGGAATAGGAAAGCAGATGACGAGAAGCCAAAACTCTAGTGCAAAAAGAGGAGCAGATTTGAAATGAGGAATGAATGGAACTTGCAGTCGGCGGATAAGATGTGAACAGGAGTTAGATGCTATCAGTGCAGTTAGTGGTGTAAAGTCTGGATAAAGTTGGAGGATAAAAGAATTGGAGGAACACCAAGATTAACAGGAAAGGAGGAAGAAGTCACTTCATCAACGAGTGCTGATATTGGAGGCCAGAGGGGAAAACTTGACAAGAGTATGCAAGAGAAGGAGGAAACCCAAAGGAAGAGAGTTTAGAGAGCTTTGATATCTAAACTTCCCACTTTTGGTATTTATCCTTCTCCTTGTAACCTTCTTTTGACCTATTATCATACCATTAAAGTAGCGATTTGAAATTGCTAAAAATATTTTAAATTTTTTGAGTCCAAAAAGTTTTACACTTTTTCTTCTTTCCCCTGCACTGGTAATATTCGGTCTTCGAGGTCAAAATGAAAGGAATGCAAGCTCCTACAATCTACCTGAGAGTTAAATTCAAATTTTTTTTTTTATAAGAATTTTTTTTTGCTCATCTATTTCTATATTAAATTTTGCTTAAATTTCTTAATTGTACATCTAAATTAATAGAAAAGGATATAATAAAAATGTTCTTTCAAAGCATTTAATAAATTTTGATCAGAACTATTTTCTTATTTTTTCAAAAATGGAGTACCAGGATCCCCTCTGCTCAGTGTTTGTTAACCATAAAATAAGTTAACTGTTTAAGGGTTAAGTTCTTTTCTGAACTGCATTACATTCAAAATGCACTCATGTCTATTTTCATATTCAATTCTTACTTATGATGCATGTGTAGCTACATTTACTGCAAACTCTACACTCTGGCTGTGGTATGGAATCAAAACAGTGTTAATTGACTAATTTACAAATTGTTTTATTCCGTCAATTGTTAGATCTTTTTAAACGGATGGTTGGGTGACTATTTCCCTTTCCCAATAAATTATGTTTGAATAATCATCTGCGTTAAAGTTTAGTGCTTTAGGCAGTTCAAAAACTCTTGCATTGGAACTCCTTGCTCTTGTTTGAATAATTCGTTGAACACCTAAATCTCTTATCTCTTTTCTTGTGTCCCCTAACATTGAAAGTAATAAATTCTCAGGGTGGGCAAAGTACGAGTTATTTCTTATTAAACGCTCCATAATTATAGCATGTTTTTTTTCTGTCAAAGTTTTTAAGTAGGCACATCAATTATCAAAAATTACCTGCACCGTCAGTTGCCTTTGGATGTGACTTTAACCAAAACCACCCTGGTGCGTAAGCTTTCATTATTATATTTACTAAATTTTGAAGAGCTATGCTTTGAGGTTTTGCGGAAACGTATAACCTAACATCCTGCTTGCTTTTGTTAGCCATCTGACATGCTGAAGGGTGTCTGAAGATTTTTAACTAATGTTGGCAATATATTCCCTAGTTTTATACTAATATAATCTTCATAAAAAATATTTTTTGTCAGTGCTAATTTGCTTAAGGATATGTTCGGGAAAGTTTTAACAATAAGAGATATATAGTAAAATCTTGTTGCAATCCTTCAATACTTCTTAACTGTAATAAATTCATTTAGCGATTAATCCAAATAGGTTTATTATATGTTTTTCTTATTCGTTCTCTGGTAACCGACGATTAATTATATTTGATAACGAAAAGAAGTGCCTGAATGGATCCTTAGAATCAGGTCTTGGCGTAATGGGGGATATAATCCAAGTCTGCTAATTGGTGTGTATTTTAAGAATGAAACTTCGGGGTAATTTAATAGTCTGAAATTTTTGTTTGTATCTCATTCAAATCTTTACGTGCCTTTCTTCAGTTACGGGGGAGATCAGCTAATCAAATCACACATATTTGACCTTGACTCTATTTCATCATCAATTACGACCTGTCCTGCTTCATTCACATAATAACTGTTTCTTAAAAATATTAATATAACAGTAGTTCCTTATTTACGCACTCTAATAGGTAAGCTCTCCTCCAGGATAATTTTTAAATATATCTTCCATTTTCCTCAAGTTTTACTTATACAGGACATCTACATTATCGGTTGCGAAACCGTAGGGATGGATGCTTAGGGCAAGTGCTTTCTACGACAAAATTTTTTGTATTCGAGCTCTTTTGGTATATTCAGCATGCGGTTATCTCAATGGATGTTATGTCTGAATTAATATTCTGTACACTTCTTTCTCGTATTTGTTATCAGTTCAATTTGTCATATAACTCTGATGGTAAGAGGTGTTGAATAAGACTAACATGAGTCGTTCACAATATAAAGGTTCTGTTGATATTGACAAAGATATTGCTGATATGTCTGAAAGGTGGTGTAATGGTCAATTGCATTAGTGATGTAATATTGCGTATATAGGTCTGGGATTCGTGGATTTTGCTGAAACGGCTGTGGAATAACTTGGCTATTCTTGAGATTGTGAATGATGAAATTTTTCGGCTGAAATGAATTACTGTACAGAGCTGTAATTTATTAACTTCATATTTTCTCATACTCATTACTATGGAAGTACAGCAACCTTTCTTACATTAATGGTGGCCAGCCCACTTCAGTTATTAGGAAGTTATTGACTGAGAAGAAGTAATAGGTAGGGAATACCTCCTGTCCTTCTCTGTAGTAAACTTCTTTTTACTTTTATTCAGAATTTTTTATTATTGAAGGAGAGTTTTTTAATGATGCTTCTCTGACGGCGCAGCTTTACCGTCTGAGGTCTGTTTAAAGTGACATTTATTACTGATTTTTATATCACATTTAAACAGACTTCACGGACTACACTTTCATCATTGCTGAACGTCACCAACATGCGTCCGTTGCCTTATTTCACGCAAGTGTTTCAACGCCGTTAAATTTTTTTAAACAGAGGTTAATACTTTGCAAAGCTAGCGCATCACTATTCAGTGTAGTAACAAGTTTCTATCTCATCTAGAAAGTCAATGCCTGGACGCAAGCAACACTCTGCGTGTTTCTTGGGGTGATTTGTTCACACATCATTAAATTAACCGATGGGATCGAAATTAACTTTTATACTATATCTTAGAAGATTTTTTTTCCTTTGAAGTGGGAACATTTGAGTTGCCCAATTTTGTTTCGTGCTTCCATGTCTTTTCTCTGAAACAAACACCTGAAAAAATCCAGAGGCAAGATGTTGGACATCCTTGCATTATGCCTTTGCTTTGATAAGATATTCTGTGATTAGAAAACACATACGAGATATTTACTGGTGAGATAAACTGTGAACGCTTT
This sequence comes from Trachelipus rathkii, assembly GCA_015478945.1. NCBI lineage: Eukaryota > Metazoa > Arthropoda > Malacostraca > Isopoda > Trachelipodidae > Trachelipus > Trachelipus rathkii. The sequence goes on from JABUQX010118051.1 coordinate 14,014, forward strand.
CTGCTATTTCCATAATTCAACTTTGTGCATTGAAAATCATCTAATAAATAATATATTTTGTGTCCATGTATATTGTCCAACGATCTAATATCGAAAAATACCGAAATTGAAATATAACATCTTTATTTACTTTAAAGTTTTTCCTGATAAAACATTATAAAACACCATCATTATTTTTTTACACTGGTTTGTACCTGTGTTGAGGCATTCTCTTTTAAAAGTATTTAATATAGAAAGGTTTATATCCACAGCCTGTCCGGGGCCGGCCTACAAGCATAGTAGCCGATTCTCGGAACGTAAGATTTTCTAACTCACTCCCCATAATCCTCGTCTACAGTGAATAATGAATAATCTGATCTCTCTCGATTAAATTAAGCTTAAGCAGTAAAAGTATAATGTTATTTAATAAACATTCGTACAATTTTATTAAAAAGTTATATATAACTATGTGATGTTTTCCTTACGGTTGAAAAGCAAGCTATAAAACAAAATATAGAAGATCATCAATAATATAAATAAAAAAGTATAAAACAGAAATAATAAGAATAAAATAATAATAATTCAAATCAAATTCAAAAACAATTATTAATCAAAATAAAAACATAATGTTTCAAAAATATATGATGTTTATAACAGTTAAAGCGAAAATGTTAAACAGTAAAGCAGTAAATTAAAACAGTATCAATCGCGAGTGCGACAGAAAGTTAAGCATATAAATGCAGATAAGTTAAAGCATGTCAAGCAGAAGTAATAGATTCGTAAATTCACTCAGAGTTCTAAGCAGTATATACGTCAGTAATCACACAGCCAGTCTAATCCCTTAGTACACATCCCCTCATCATCTCCTCTACTTCAAATTCATGATTTACTGCTGTAAGGTAGTTACATCGCTCCGATAGTTATCATGCAGTATCACGCAGTACTAGTTAAAGCGTCCATATCTTGCAGAGTACGTTATAAGGTATAATAGTTGATTTTAATAGAAGTAATAGCAGAAGTGAGTGATTTACCAGCAGTTAGAGTTAAAGCAGTAAAATCATGAGAGGTTAAATGCAGTTACAAGTAGATAAGTTAATAGAGTAAAGCACTAAACTCACTAAAATCAAAACTAAATCCCCCTATGTAACTCTATTCGGAATTTACTGATTTAATGCCTTTAAGGGTGATGTAAAGCTCAAACAAAGATCATGTCTTTCTTATCTCTTCAAGACACTAAAGCAGATAGTCTTAAAGCATAAAGCGAGAGTTAGCATGTATACATGACAGCATAGTTAATAAGCAGTAAACAGTAAAACAAACAGAAGCACAGTATTGGGAATAGTACTTATAGGGTGTTATAGAGGTTAATAACACCTCTGTGTATTTTCTCGAATTTAACTGGCTTAAGGCGGGGAGTTATTAAAAAGTATAAAGATGTTATTTAAATAAAATTAGTCTGGATAACAGCAATTGTAGTAAAAGCAAATGAATGACTCATAGTCATATTTGAAATTCTTTGATGTTTTAACCTCATTCGATATCATATTTTATCGCTTCACGCGGTATTATTGCCGTGTCCCCTAGAATCTTCAGCGAAGCGGGCGGTGCTTATATAGGGAACGGAAGAATAATTCATCAGCGACTGCGAGGCGCACGCGCGGCAGAGCGCGATTTCTGTACGAAAAATATTGGCGTTAGACGGACGCTCCACGCGGCGGCGGATTACGCGTGCCTATGCGCGTGACTGTGCGGAGCGCACGCGGTGCGGTAATATTGCGCCTGTTTTGCGGCCGCCGCGGGCGTGTATCGCTGACAGGGTTCAACTGCGAAACGCGGACTCTGTGAAACGTTTTGCGGTCACTGTCTCAAAATTGTGGTAGTCTGATTATACATAGGCGTAGAGATTGAGCCATCAAGGATTGATTTCGCATTGAAAGAATGAATCTCAAGTATCGAGTTGTATCAAAGATGCTTACGTCATCAACTGATGGACGTCATACAATGAGTGATCCTTCAAGTGTTTGACGGTCTTATCAATATCTGAGCTCGCATTGTATCATTGGATGCACAGAAGTTGAGGTCAATATGCTGAGGCATCAAACGTTCGAAGGCATCAATGCTGAAGGCGTCAAAATTGATGCTATCACAAATATCGCATGTGTGGGAGTGTAAGTGTACAGTGCCATCTGCGTGTGGGGTGTGAGTGTAAGTTATATGTCTTATGTAAGTGTCTATGGCGAGTGTAAGCGCTTATAAGTGTCATACTGAATGTGTGTATGTAGTAACATTTGTAGGATGTATATAAGTGTTTAGAGCAAAGACTAACTCATTAGTAGGGAAAGCATTGCGCATATGCAACTTGTAAGTATTCACAGACGTCGAATAATTCACTCGAGTGTACACGCTTTATAGACTGAGGGAGGTAAAATTCAACCTCCGTTATTCGATGGCTGCTATTCGGAGCCTTACTAGCGGAGACGTTAGATCAAAGGCTTGAAAAAAGTGGCACTCAGCTGCACTATGTGCCTATGCTCGCCCTTTAGCACTATGTGGCACAACTCATCTTGGCCTCATTGGCACTTTTTTCATCACTCTGTTTGCTGCAAACGTACATTGCACTCACTATAAGGCACATTTCGTTCTCACTTGGCAGACGAGCGGTATGAGCACTCATTCTCTAACTCACTTCTCGACACAGAAAGTCAAAGTGCAGTGGAGACACTATATTCAAATAGAACACCCTAGATAAACATCCCTGTATAAACGTTGCAAGTTGGCGACACTAAAACAATACAAGACGTTGTACCACAATAAACTGAGTCTGATTCATAATGCTGAAGCCAAACTCAATATAGTACCCCATACAATAAGCATGAACAGTCAAAGATTGAGCCAATAAAAATCTGAAAACATAATCAGTGGTAGCCATCAAAGTTGAGCATCAAAATATTGCCTGTGTAGATGTAGTGTAGGATGTACCGCTAGGGTGAGTTGCGCTTATAAGGAAAGATACTCAGTCATGCTTGTAAGCTGTAAAGCGCTTCATGGTGATGCATAATGCTGGATTGATACTTCGCTCTCATTGGTGAAACGGCTCTGGGTGTAGTGTTCTAGGTGTTCGCTTGCTGGAGGTCTAAAGGAATTATAGCCTGGGTGGAATCTAAGGATGCATAGGTGTATAGGCTAGGGTGGAAGGCTGTGTTTGGAGCTAGGTGTATGGTTGTAGGCAGGTGAAGGCTGGGTGGAGCTGATGGCTGGGTGGATGGTAGGTGCAGGTGGGTTAGAATCTAAGGTATATGGTGTAATGGCTATGTGAAGGATGGGTGGGGGGAGGTGCAGGTGTAGGCTAGGTGAAGGCTAGGTGTGTGTGTTCGTTCTCGTGTGTGTGTGTGTGTGTGTAGGCGTGTGGCGTGAATGTCTAAGTAAATCGAAAAAACTTTTGGGTGATCATCGAAGAACTTTGGGTCATTCAAAAATTCCAATCTTGCTGGTTCTGAAATTTGGGTTGCTTACAAAAACCATTTAGCTCGTGGGTACGTAGCACGACGTTGCTTCGCAAACGTTTGGCGCAACCCTTCTTCGAAGGTTGCCAAAAAATCTCTGGAGTTGGCTTAACCAAATATCTATACAAGGGTCAGCCCAAAGCTAAATGTACTGGAGTTCTCAACTGAAAAATACTAGCATTCTTTCCTGCCGTGTGCGAACACTCTCTGTACAACGGTTGTTAACGCAATAATCGTTGGACGCAACCCTTCTTCTGACACGTTTGCTAAAAACTTAGGGTTGCCAAACTCACAGGAATTACGGTTCCTGCTAAAAATTTGCCTAGGGTGGCCAAAAAAATTACGGTTGCAAAAATTAAGGGTGCCGAAATATACCTTGCGCGTGGCCTGAAAGAATATATCAATCGGAAAGATAAAGGGTTGGTTCTGGAAAAATTGCAGCGCAAAAAGGTCAAGGCGCTCGAACAAAGCGTCAAGGTCAAGGTAAAATTATGGGGGATCTATTAAAAAACGGTACATGCCAAAAGGTCAAGGCCAAAAAAGGTCATGTGCAGAGTAAAGAAATGTGGAGCTCTAAAAAAAGGCGCGTCAGAGCTGACGAGCATGGTCGTCGAAAATGGGTGTGGCCCGACCAACACGTAGCGAAAGCCTTCTAACTACTGCGAGGGATATTTCTTGAAGCGAGAAGGAACAATATGTTCTAATTAGCAAGTTAAACAATCGCAGAATTTAGGATAGTAAACCTAATAAACTGGACGCTAAGACATATACCGCTAATTTTCTTCTAACTCTCTCTCTCTCTCTCTCCATCATCTCCTCATCTCTCTCTCTCTCTCCTCTCTCTCATCTCTCTCTCTCTCTCTCTCTCATCTCTTCTCTCTCTCTCTCTCTCTCCTCTCTGCTCTCTCTCTCACTCTCTCTCTCTCTCTCTCTCTCACTCTCTCTTCTCTCTCTCTCTCTTTTATATATATTACATATAATGGTCACGGGTTAGTACCCCGATGGCATTGCCTCCGAGTTTTGAGGGAGTGTGCTCCGTGCTATCCCCGTGCCCACTCGTTTCAAACTTATGTCTCTATGTCCAATACTTAGCACTATATTTTTATATATATATAATATATAAATATATATATATATTCAACTTACTATTATATGAGTTATATGTTAAATATTGTGTTATGTATTATAGCAAACATTATATATACGTACTACATACTATATATAATATATATATTATATATACTAAATATATATATATACCGTATAAATAAGTGCATTTTAACATGTCACCGCTTATTAGTAATATAATACTACTTTACTAATACTCTATTAATAATTTATCTTAGGTACCTATAATCTATATAGTCTCTATTTTATCTTATATCTATATGTTATTATATTTATTATATATAATATTTTTTAACATTAATATGCTATAAGATCTTATTGAAACTCTTACCCATGCATTTATTACACTTCTCAACCATTCTTCCTCTTCATTCTGTCTCTTCTAAGAATTCATCATGGATTCTCATTCACATTCTTTCCCCGATCACATATGCTCTCTCACGTCACTCTCTCTCTCTACTCTCTCTCTCTATATTATATTACTTATATAATATATTCGACTATACATGATTAACTGAGATTCGGCGACGACACCGTAATAGGTCTTCACGAATGTACTAAGATATATGATACTTTCCTATCTTTATCTTATAAGAATATAATATATTTACATATATAAATATGGTTTTTCACGCTCACTATATTAGGTATATATAACTAACGGGGATGATAACTCACCCTAGTATGCGACTGGATTGATAGCAATGCATTGCTAAAAATATATATATCCTAAATACTATTATGCAAAAATTTAAACGGTGAATTTTAAAAAGAGTGATCTTTCAAAGATATTTGATTTTAAAAAATTAAAAAAAATTTGTAAGGGGGGGGCAGCTCTATTTTTGATTCTCCCCGAAGATGTTTTCATACAACGGACGACAACGAACAAGATACAAGTCCACTGAACTTCACTCTTGGAATTGCCGAATTTTATCGTATGCTAAATACTCTCAAAACTTAGTTATTTTGAACAATATTAAAATAATATAATAATTATAGTTATTTCTATATAGTAATATCCCCTACCTTTTTATAGGGAGTTATATATATTTCATATCTACTATATATATTAATATATTATATTATTATTACTATATATATTATACTTATATACTTCTTATTATTGTACTATATATATATATATTACGAATATATAATATATAATTAGATACTTTTACATATATATATTCAGCTCAATATATATATATATATATATCCATGTCTGTTGTTTGATATTAGGTAGTAGCTAGATGATTCCTATAATAATAACGTACTATAGGAAAGAAGGGCTCATTGGACGTGGTGAGTTTCAAGGGGGTTTCATATACCCCCCCCTCTTATTCGTAAGTAATATATAGGGAGTGATATCAACTCTTGTTGATACGTTAGAATGTGCTATTAATTCTATGTGCACAAATAATTTTTAATAAATCGTAAGTTAATATATTCCTCAACTCCTATGTTCCTTAAATCAAAAGATTAGATACATTTTGTCAATGAGATAATAATTGCGCATCTCTTCTAGTCTATCGTATATCAGCACACAATTTCTTGATTTAAGTCGTAGATCTATAAGCTATGCTCAAAAAATCTTAAAACGTATCGTCAATCAGTTGTTTGACAAGAAAAATGCAAAGAGCAATTTTTCACACTCACATAGGATTGGCACCTGAAAGTATGGACATAGTTCCACGACACAAACCCTTCATTTTTTCAAAGCATGCGAGAATTAATTCAGATCTCACGTTGGAGTTCTAATATCAAACACATAGCAATCTCATCCTGTGTGCCGCATATACAGCTTACTCTCTATGTGCTAGGAAGGGGTCGAACTATGGTGCGTACGCGAGTGTGGAAAGTTTCTTCAGCCCACTTGATCGCTACGGTTTCCTATAGAAAACGAAGTAAAGCACCTATACATCTCTATGCCGCCGCAAAGATAGAGGGTCAAGGAAGTTTGAATGGATATGACAGGAATCAATAGATTATTATTACCCTTTTGGTGTTATTGGAGATCGACTGTTCTCTTCTGTCCAAGACAGTGATCCGGAATGAAACAGAGGCGACCTAGAACCATTCCTAGAACTCCTGGGGTTGGTAGGAGCTCAGAGATCTGACACTCCATAACCAGGGGCGCATTAGTACTCGCTGCATAGTAGTAAGACTTGGAGTTCAATACTGAGAAGAGGAAAAAAAGTCTCTGTCAGCTTCTTTATAAGAGACACTCCCAGTTTCTATAGAGGACAAAAGACCATAGACATACAATCGAGTTTAACTGTGAGCGTTTTCCCTGAAATTATATCTATTTTGTATTATGTTAAAAGCGCGCAGGAAATGTTTATATTTTCAACTATGTAGAAGACGAGAGAACCCGTCGAAAGGAAAACGACAAAGTAAGAATAGATGGTGTCTCAGAGACGGACGTCATTTTGTAGAAGTTCTGTGTTTTTTATATATAGAAATTGAAATTTCTCACACAAGGTTACGCAACTTGATGTACGCTGACACACCACCGGAAATTCTTTTATCCTTATCCCAGTACTCATATCGAGAATGCTGAATCTGAAGGATTAAGAACGCAGGGGGTCTACTTTCCTCAGAAGTAAAAGTGGGTGGCTCGACTGACTGTTGCGATAAATGAGGATCTAAATGTAACTGAGGGTCGAGTCATCGGACTCTATATGAGGTGGAATAGAGACTCATAGATTTGTCCAGGTTGAGCAGATTAAGTGTAATGCTTGAAAAAGTCACGGGAATTGATGAAGGGTAGGAGATGAAGACGAGACCTGACGGTCACATATTGGATCAGAGAGAGTATGAGAGGGAGAGAGAGAGAGTGCCGGAACCATCGACAACAGCGTAGTATTGAGCGATTTGAAAGAAGCACGCTAGACATAAGACAAAGATATAGGAGGAAACAAAAGGAGTGGAGCTGAGAGCAGTTTAAGAACACACATAGTCGTCTATGGACAACGCTGTCCTAACATCGTAGCTTTCGGATTGTTCAAGCGTTTCACCACTTAGAGCAGAGTCTCCCCGTAGTTTGTCAGAGTGTCGCGGACAAATCCAGTAACCTTGTTAAATGGAAATTGTTATAGTAGGCCACGTGAGGAGCCTCTCTCACCTATATGGAGCCGGAGGTGAGTTGTCATGCCTAGTTAGTCTAAGGTACCTGTGCCTGTCGGAGCACTAACTTGTGTGTGTGACAAGACAATGGTCAATGACGATTTTCCAGTGATGGTGTCTCCACATGATAAGTCGTGTGACTGAGTTGAGGAGCACTATTGTTTCAAAAGGTTCTTAGATTCGCACAAAGTACAGAGGCCTTCAATAAGCCCGTTAAAGCGGATAGGTTGTGAAGGGATCCAGCAGCGGCTTCCATTTTTTGTTACCACACTGGTGTATGAGGTATGGCTAGATTGCCTCGTATAGTTCTTGGCCGAGTGCGTGTCAATGAGGTTGTTGACAAAGCCGTGGTCTGTTTAGGAATTAGGGTGGAGCAGGCTCAACATAAGGAGATTTTTACACAGTTGAAAAACGTAAAAGGACGGTCGGTATCAAAGGCTGTCTTCGGTGTCACTCTCTTTAGATATAATAGCAACATTACCGATTTTTTTTTGACCCTCTATTTTTTGCGGCGCGATGTTGTTTTTTTTGCTTTATCTTTTTTATTTCTTCTTTTCTAGTTATAGGTATGAACTATATGAGTAGGCGAGCTAAAGTGTCTCGTAATTATATGGGAATAAATTTTTTTTACCACATTATATACCTGGCGTGTCGATCCAATTATCTACTTATTCTTAGTACATTCATATTATTATATACTAGTATGATATATCTAGTATATTTGTATCGCATAGTCCCTCTGTTAGTAACCGGTAGGGGTGGTATATAGTGATCCTGATTGACTTTACACATATGAGTTATTTGTGTTATGTTAAATTACTAAGCAATTAACTCCAGATCTAGTTATCAATAGCTATTCTATATAACTATTATATATAATATAATTAGTTCTTTGTGTATCAGATACCATCTTATTATATATATATGTATTACTACTTACTTTCTCCTGCCACCTATATATAATTAATATTCTTTGATATCTATGTATGGGAATTACTCCCTCAACTATCTATACCTATTACACTATCTTCTACTATGTCATGTCTTACCTTCCTAATCATCTCACTATCTTTTATATATTACTACGCTGATATCATGCACCCACACTTACTTATCTATATTCATACCTACTCTATACCGGTACTATTATACCCAATCACCTTATATCACCAACATTCCTACAATACCAATACCTCACTACTATATTATCGCATCCATACACTCATTCTCTACCCTAATTAACCACCATCACCTATTATATATACCTACCCGACCCCCCACCCACGAACATATTATAATAATAAATAAAACCATAATAAATACACTCACCCCATCAACAAACGTACCACTCGACGACCTCCCGACATACCACTAATATCCCTCACCATACCATCAGCGAAGTACTCCACCATGCCCAGATAATCAATACGACTAATCAATCCCTCACACTCCAATAACTCAACACATACACGCATATAACCTGCATACACAACTACCCTAATAACTCGCACCTAACCCTCAATAATAATAATTAATTAATTAAATTAATATATAAAATAATAAAACAGAATAATAAAATAATAATAATTAATATACATTATTATATTTATTATATTATTTATTATTATATTTATTATTTTATTGATTATTATTATCATTATTTATTATTCTTATTATTATTTATTATTTTATATTATTATATATTATTATTATTATTTTACATCTTTTTTCTGGGTTGGATAATATTATGTTTTTTTGGCTTTTGGTTTCATATTTCTGTTATAGATATGTATAGACAATAAATTTGAGTGTTGATCAGCCAATATTATCAAAAATAATTTTAATAATGAAAATAAAGTAATTATTATGTAATAAATATCTTGGTACTTTTTTAAAAGGATCTTACGTGACGAAGCAACGACGAAGAACAGTGATAAATTGACAATTGGGCGATAAAATCCTCTTGAATGTAGCAAAAAAAAAATCTACCGCCTTAAAATAAAGGAAGTAGAACAGGAGTATACGGCGCAAAGTCATGAATTCATAGCTAGGATTAGTACGATTTGAAATTTACTGCATCGGTTAGCATATAATAAGGTTTAGAGATGTGGCAATGTTCAGAAAATGCAGATCTTCGATCAGCTGACTGAGGATGCAATTTATACTGTCCTCAGATAAGATGTCAAAATATGATGATATGTGTCGGGTTGTATATACGTATACCAAAGATCTGATAATAGGTGAAAGGAGACGCAGATAAGTGGAACGGTATTTTAGAAGCCAGAAAAAAACATTAAATTTGGTTACCTGTGTATAAGGAAGTGGCGGCCTAGGCCGAGAAAGAGAAGAAAATGTCTTCTTCGGCACATCGGTAGCACTAAAGCCCGTTTTATCTCATAGAGAAATTCAGCCGTTTGAGGCTTGACTGATTATCAATTAATTTTTATTAATCGTGTCATGAGTTGTATCGAGAATATTTCTCGGTTTGACATCTTAGGTTAAATTGCTGTATACTATAATATATAGAATATATATTATATATATATTATTAGTAATGATAGTAATAATAGAAAGTGAATATATATATATATTTATATATATATATATATATATATATATATTATATATAGTCCAATGTTCAGTTACTAGCCTATTTCTCTAATTATATGGTGAGCATAAAATTTATCTGGCAGCATAAAACGACGGGAGAGAGCTCACATAGATATATATATACATTAAGAGAACAGATCTAAGAACATTGAATGAGAATGCTCGACTGACAAGAAGAAGGGAAGACGCACACGGGCCGATGTCGAGACTGGTCCGCCAGTACAACTACGCACATACAGACACAAAACCAAAAATGCTCATGCGCGGCAATGGGATACAGGACATGGCCAAGTGGCACAGAAAGCACCCTAGGGCCTGTCAAATTAACTGTAGACTAACAGACAATGCCGTCAGCAATTATTGGCGTAAGAATACAAAACGTAATGCCTACTAAAATACTAGTTGCTGCTACTCGTTATTAATAGCTTACTTTTTATACCTATTTACTTTAGCTTAGTAAATAATATATATATCTTATATATATATATATATAATATATATATATATATATGTTATTAACGAGAAATATATATATATTAATAGTATAGGTTATAGTCATATTAAAGTAGGTAGTAGTATGATAATAATAGATAGTATGAATATAGTAGATAATAGATTTAACAGTATAGCGGATAAGTAGATAAATAGTGATAAGTAAGTTATAATAAGTAATACGCTATATATAATATATATATATTATATATATATATAGTAATAATTAGTAATTGATCAGTATAGTACATAATACAGTTGTATGATATACGGTAGATAGATAAGAGGTATAGCGAGGCAGAGATAGGGATATAGTAGGTAGAGTATTATCTATAATAATATATAAGTACTATTTAACGTTACAGCTATTAAAATAAAATTCGTGCAAAAGTCATGCATTGTATTATTCGCTTTATTCTGAGAACACTTTTTAGATTCACTTTGTTATACTTCTCATAACTTTATCAAAAGACTAAACAAGTTTTCAAACTGAAATAAAAATTTAATAAAAATGATAAGATTTTAAAATTTGAATTCACGATACGATAAAAACAGCAGACCTATTGAGGCGATTTATTTATATATGCTTTTTTTAAAAAAATACATATAAAAAGCATGATACCAGAAGTTAGTAAGATGGTGGAAGCAGATAGGTGCGTGGGGCGCGCCTTGTTTAGATCCTGAGTGTAAAGGCAGTTGATAATTTAGAGAGGATAAGACATCGTTAACGCTCGCTACCGAGATCAATTTTACAATCAACAAACCGGTTTGTAATATAGAAAGGATAGGGAGACTGTTAAATACTATTATAAAGTATAAATCATATTCTATCGACCTGAGAGTTCAAAGCAATAGTACATAACATATAACGTATGGTAAATATAACCTACAACGAACTAACTACTATATATAAGACCATATATATATATATATTATATATATAATAGTAATTAATATATATATCTAATACTATATATACTATCAGGCGGCGACTCGGTGTATTGGCGATGGAGAGACCGCTCCTCCTTCATTAACTAAGCATAAATTCTGAATTAAAAAAACACTGTTTTCAATTAATAATGATCAGAATAAAGTTAGACATGACAGAAATTTGAAGAAACTGGTTGTTGTAATAAGGCAGGACAACGTAGGACGTGGCTTAATGTTCAAGATCTATAATAAGCGAAAGTACGAATAAACAGTACTCCAGTAATAGTGTAGTACTATATGTTAATATTTAGCAAAGTTTCGTATCTTTATCGAAAGAAGCGTAAGGGTGACGAAATTCCAATTTTCTGCTCACAATCTTCACTCCTACAGAGTCAGTCAAGATTTATAAGGGACGTTGTGGGGCAGTGATACACTACAATATACCAAGTCTTGGAGCGATTACGTAGGTATTACCGGCTTGAGTAAAGTTGATGCAGAACAGAAATTATTAAGATTACTTTATAAATTATTATTATTATTATTATATTATTATTATTACTTATTATTTTTTTAATTATAATAATTGGATTTATGAAATTTATTTATTGATCTATTATTATTTTATATATATATAAAAGTGATAATATACAATTTGTAGAAAAATGACTGCATCTAATAATGATAATTATAACTATAATATAGTAAATAGACCTATATAGCAGTAATAAAGTAATATAACTAATATATCATACAGTGTAATCATAATAAAAATATAATATAAATAGTATTATAGTGCTAATAATAACATAATAGCTATAATATCTTATACTATATATTATTATATATATATATATATATATATATTATATATACATATATCATATACTCATACTACTACTATACATACTCATCAAATATAACTATATACCTACTATCATACGCTACCTATATCACTAACCGTATAGTTATAGGTATATTATATAATATATATATTATATATTATATATATATTATATATATATATTAATATATTTATATATATAAATATATATATATATATTACATTTTATAACACTGTGATAAATCAGTACAGGGCTAGAATTATCTGTTAGTAATGTACCCGAGTTCAACTTTTTTTTAACAATTCCTCAATTACCATTATTTAGATGAAATTATTGGGAGACGTTTTCTAAAGACTGTTAAGACAAATGTGGATTTCTAACATCGAACTGTATAACATGGCTTTGAACATTTAGAGACGCACATTGTTAGAGTGCTTTGAAAAAAATCGAAACGAAACAAACAGGAGGAACAGGCGAGATGCAGGACGGTTTGCAAAACTATTTGACTTGATCCCTACTTTTTTGTAATTTTCAACCACCTAAAGTTTAAACAATATATAATGCAACACGTAGATTGTATCTATAATAAAATTCAATCAAGAATTCCCAGACGTAGTTCTCATAAAACAAGCTGTTAGTAAACTACAATTAGAATTAGTTTTATGATTAGAAATAGTATAACACGATATATGGACTAACTATAATTGAGGGAACGTTGACAATGTTGTGTGAGATGAAGAGAAGATCGTTAAATGCTTTCCAATTACTAACAGAATAAAAAGCTTACTGAGTATTGCATATTTAAAAAAGATATAACTGTTATTCCATTTTTTAACATCTTTGAGACTCAATCTGAACTTGCAAAGTTAGAGTTGTTACATTTCCATTCTCTGAAAGGAGTTCTTCACTTCTTTGAATTAAATTATGGAAAAAGGACAAATCAGATTTTTTGAAGAAGCATTAAAAAGTTGCTATTATATTAATTATTTTATTGATTATATTACTGTATTATTATAGTTATTATTTAATATTTAATTATTATTTATATTTTATTATTATTATATTATTATTATTATTATTATATTATTATTCTTTTATTATTATTATCAATATCATTATTATTATTATTATGAATTATATTATTAATTATAATTATTATTATTATTAATATTTATATTATTATTATTATTATTTATAATATATTATTATTATTATTATTATTATTATTATTATTATTATTATTATTATTATTATTATTATTATTATTGTTAAGCATAATAGCAGTTTGTGCTCAATAACTTTGCGAGACATTTAGGTTTAAGTTAGGTTAGTTAGTTTAGGTTATTTTTAGGTTTTTTATAAGTTTGGTTAGGTTTAGTTAAGTTACTTAACTAAACCTAACCTAACCTAAAAAAAAAACTAAAGAAAAATACCTGAAACAAATTAAGCGAGTGATTACTATATATATATATATATAATATTATATATTATAATATATATATTATATATACTATATATATATAATGATCACAGGCATATATATATATATACTATATATATATTATACATATATATTATATATATATCTATTATATATATAATTATATATGAATATATAATATATATATATATATATATATATAATATATTTATATATCATATATAGATAAAATGGAAATAAAGTTAAGGTATAATATAATAGTAACTAGTATATTTAATAATTATATATACTACATATACTATAGAATATTAACGAATATGATATGAGTACTAAGTAATATAATATATATAATATATACTATATATATATACTATACTATATATAGTATATACATTATATATCAGTAAATATATATAATAAATAGTATATAAAGCAAGTAGTAATAAGTAGTATACGATTAATGCACTCGGATGTTAGATTTGTTTCAGGGACATTGGGTCTTCCTTTAATTTTGTATACATAGTAATAGGTTAGTATACATAAATATATATTATATAAATATATATAATATATAAATATATATAAATAGTATAAGATATAATATATATATTGTAAATATATAATACAGATAATATAACTATATATACTTGAATATGATAACATAATATTGATTATATATTAGTAACTGACTATCTGATATATCATATAATAATATATTATATCATAATATAATATTATAGACTCATAATAATATATATCAAGTATAGTAATGTATATAATCTGATATATATATATATATGTAAAGTGAGTAGAGTAAGTATAGCTAGTGAACTATATATATAAATAAGAAATGAAATATAAATATATAGTAAATGATGATATACTTAGTATGTAATATTATATAGATAATATCTACTGACGTATAGATATATATATAATACTATACCAGTATATATAGTATATAGTATATATATATGCTATATATAGTATAGTATAATAAGTATATGTATAGTTGGGTATCATATAATATAATATATATATATAAATCAGCTTATAATATGAGATTAGGGCAATAGCCATAAGATTTAAACTAATATTTTTTGTTTTAAATTTTTTTAAGATTCATGGAATAACGACCTTACCATTTTATTACCAATACCGGATTTATTTTGACCTCAAAGTAACCGTTTATTTTGGTTTTCCCGTCCAAAGTTCCGGGTATCCTACCGAAGTGTAGAGCGAGTTTGCCCCATACCAGACCAAAATAAAGAGAGCATAGAGATCCATATAGTAGTAGATACGTAATAATTATATTTAGTAACAGATAATATATATAGTATAATAGAAATCATATATATATATAGTATAATACTATATATAATATATAGAGTAACTCTATATATATATAATATATCTATATATATATATTACAAGATATCATATATATTATATATATAATATAGTATATATTAATAAAGTAATATAATATAATAATATACTATATATATATAGGATAATTATAATATATAATACAATAATAACTAAGTAATAAATATATATTAAGATACTATACGACATATATATATCTAATAATATAAACATATATTATATATATATATATAATATAAGTAATATAATATAATATATATATAAATATATATAATAAAAATATTAATATGTAAAAATTTATATATATATATCCAAATATTTGTTGTTCGTCAAAGTATTTCTTAGGTTTTAGTGACTTGTTGGAGTGTAACCAATAAGATGAATCCTCAATCACTTTATCCTTCGATCTCACCAGCCCGTCACCGGGTTCCAACAGCGACCTCGGCCAACTATACCATTTCCGCTTAAAAACCAACTTAATCAATTCAATCCTTTCGCACATCGACAACCCTCTCAACATATTTTCATTTATTCTCTTGTTACCCTATTTCTTCACACCATCAGCACTCTTAAGAAGATTTCTTGATTCTATTTATCCAATTTCTTGCCACTTCGACGGCTCTCCAAAGTATTGTTCCCACATCTATTTCTGAACACATTGAACTTTAGATCTATTACTTCTTTATTCCAGATCCACTAGTCTCACTCTATAACATACAACAACAGGTAACACAACACAAATGACAATTGCAACAAGCAACTCTAAAAACTAAGTTCCCGTATACATTCACCAACGATTTTATTGCACCAGCAACCTTTCTGGCATCCAACATATACCACTTGTTAATATTTAATACTCAAAAACTTGGTTCTGCTACTCAGAATCTAACATATACTTTTCACATGGGACTGTTCCAACCACACCTAACGTTACTCGTTACTACGTTTACTTCAAACCCCTCCTTTTAATACACCTCCTGCCAGATCTCTCTACCATTCCTCTCAAACTCTTCAGATTCGCACACAAAAACAAATCATCCGCATATATAAGGTATGGCACATCCTCCACTCTCATCTCTTCCTCCATCTCTCCATCTTCTAACACATTCTTACTCTCACTGCCTACCTTCAAATTCTTTCAATAACCATCCATGAATAAATTGAATATAACCAAGGATCTAACACAACCCTGCCTTCAACTCCGATAATTAATACTAACATATCTTTTGACACATTTATTCTTACGCACGCCTCACTATTCTGTCATATCTCTTATCTTTTGAATCCATTCAGGAAGCCTACCCAACCAACCTAAACATATCACTAACAACCTGCAATAGAGATTCCTATATTAACCCTATATATACATTCTGTTGCAATATCTATAAAACCTACTACAATTTTATCTTTCTTCTCTCGATTTTCTGCTACTCATTTGCTTCTAATGACGATATGTTTGATAAACGATCACTACGTAAAGCCACTCACGTAAGGACCGGATTGTTCTTCACCAATCTCGGTCTTGCGGAAACACTCGGCGCACCTCTTTTGACGCAAAATACCGTAGATAATATCGTTCCTAGAACAACATCAATAAAGACTAGGATGATACCCTAGAATTTTCTATGGACAGTTTCCTTTATCATCCCTTACATTTATAATAGGGGTCTTTACTCGAAGCTCTTCTTCCATCCCCGAAACTATTCCACATAACGCTGGTTATTACACAATTACAGATCAATCAATCAGCCGAATCTTGCGCGCGTTATCTTGATCATTTCACCAGTAATAATTCATCTAGTACCATGCGAGATTTACATGTCTTACACCTTTCTCATCTACACCCATTAAAGCCCTCCTTGCTGAATGAACGACACCCGAAAATACCTATTCCATTTTGCAGGAGAAACACGAATCGAAAAGAAACCACACCAACAGTCACTATCCACAAGCAACAAAGTCTTATTACTGCCATTTTTATAAATGATTTTCGAGAAGTGGTTTTATTCCAACACTTCCCCAGATACGAATCGCATAGTTCAATACGAGTTACCACCCATCGCCTATTATGCAAAGTATTAGACCAGAGCAAGGGTTGCGACCTTAGATTCTAAGATTCTTGAACCTTCGAAGACTTCCTCACAGAGAGAGCTTGTCCTTTTACCTTAGTATGATCACAATTCGATATCTACCTGCCGAATCTGTTCATTTTCACTTATATATCTATTTACATCTACAGATATGACCTTTTAGCATTTATACATATTCTATTCATGACACGTGTATTGTAAATCAAAGCACAGTTTTCTCTATTGAACTTCTATCTTCTGCTTTTAGTACATTCAACACGCTTCTTTTTATACTTATTAACGCACTTGCAATCACCACATTCTGTAATTAACCACCACTCACTGTTCGACATTCTTAATTATCCACTTTTAGCACACCACCATACCTTCTTTTGCGAACTGACTAACAAATGCGTCCATTCAATGACTTGCTTCCAATTGTATTGGCAGTATTTCGAACTGTGATTCTCCAGTTACAACTGATTTACTTGCGAGCGATTACATATTATCCTTATTACCTAGTTCACTAAACTCTGCACTCTTTAATTTTAGCCGGATCTTCGACCTATCGATATCACTATCCATCCAACAATCCTAAGCATCCCCTCACTAACTTAAAATTTTTACGTAGAAAATCAATGAAATTCAGCGAATCCCATTCCTAAAATCCCTACACTTCGAATTTAAAAATACGCACACTACTTCAACCATTCTCCGTTCCATATCACTAACATAAAATAATCATACTTGTGTCACTTCGATACATCTCAATAATTACACCAACTACTAGTGTACTCATAATGTTAGAACGATCATGTGTTTAAAGAAAGAGTAATTACTGTCTACACACTATCAGGCTCATCTCTACCGAGAAATCAATCAACCTGTCGCTATACAAATTGCTCATTCTTCAATTTCCTGAACACCCCACAACAGTGTT
>JABUQX010118052.1:0-7500 GCA_015478945.1 Trachelipus rathkii
AGGAAAAACCATCATAGTAAAACATGGAGGTACTTTAAGATCTGTATCAAAAGTTCATTCAACAAGAATTCAAAAATGTAGATTAAATGATAATAACAAAGAACTTGAAGATAAAGAAGATGAAAAGGATGAATATGAGGAAGAAAGAAATGAAAACATAATAGATGATTTAAATGAGAATGGTAGTGATACAGAAGAAATAATATGGTCAAATATTATGGATGATGAAACTGATAATGAAAATGAAAATCAAACTGAAGATGAAGAAGAAGAAGAAATGACATCCAATTGATGAATAATGAAGAAAATTGATCCAGAAAAATGTGAAAACCTGGTAAATTACTATGAAATGTAAATTAAGAATAATGAACGATAATATTGAATTGTTATGTTGATTAGTAGAGCTGCAAAGCACTTAGTAAAAATATAATAAAATGTATAAACATACGCAAATTGAATACAATAGAATAATGATATGATGTAAAAGATTTGAAAAAATATTGAATTGATGTAATTGAACAAATGAAGAAAATAGCGAAGAAGAATCGTTGGATGCAAGCGAGGAGAAAATAGATGAAATAGATAGTGAAGATGAAGATGAGGAGGTAAATCAGAGTTATTATAATCATTCTAATGAAGAAATTAAACAAGCTAAAATAACAGAAATAGAAAATTGGAAGAAGAACATGGTTTTTGAAGAAGTAACTGATAAAGTGAAAGAGCAATTAATGTAAGATGGGTAATTAGTGAAAAATTATTGCAGAATAACAAGAAAAAATTTAAAGCTAGATGGGTAGCTAAAGAATAATGAAGAAACAGTGGAAGAAAAAACAGATGCACCAACTGTTTCATCTGAAGCAATGAAAATGATACTAACAATAGCCCAGGAAAAGAAATGGAAAATAAATGCTATGGATATTTCAGCAGCATACTTACAAGGAGATATAATAACAAGAAAAGTATATCTAAAACCACCACCAGAATTTGATAATGGTAAACTATGGAAGTTGAATAAAACAGTATATGGATTGCAAGATGCAGCTATGATGTGGTATTTATCATTGAAAAGACAATTACTTAAGTTAGGTCTAAGACAAAGTAAAATGGAACCTACACTATTTATAAGGAAAGATTCAAGTAATATCGAAGGATTATTATGTACACATGTAGATGATATTTTATGGGTAGGAAGTAAAAAATTTGAAAACAATATAATAAATAAATTAAAAAAACATTTTTGAAATAGGAGAAAGTAGTTCCGAATCATTTAAATATTTAGGAGTTCAATTATGTCAGAAAGAAAACATGATAATGATGGAGCAAAATAGTTATTGGGAGAAGATTAAAATTAATGAAATAAAAACAAAAGAAAATAGAAAACTTAATAAAAGAGAAGTAAAAGAATACCAGCAATTAATAGGAAAACTAAATTGGATGGCAAGAAATACAAGACCAGATTTATCTTATATAGTTAGTAATGAGTAAGGGAGAAAAAGAACTGAGTATTAAAGATTATAAAGAACTCCATAGATTGATAAAAAAATACAGAAATGAATTAAATATCATACAAATAAATAATGAGAAAATTGAGAAATTCATAACATACTGTGATTCATCATTTGCTAATAGAGAAGGAGATAAAACACAACTAGGATGTATAATTTTTGCTGTGGATAAAAAAGGAAAAATGATACCCATAATGTGGAAATCAAATAAATCAAAGAAAGTTAACCATTCAGTTATACAAGCAGAGGCAAATAGTTTACTTGAAGGAATAGAACAATCATTGTACATACAAAGAATGTGGGAAGAAATTACTAATAAGAATATACCTTTAATTTTGAGAACCGATAGTAAGACACTTGTAGATACTCTAATGTCAGAAAGACAATCAAAAATTAAAAGTATGAGAATTATAATATCAGCAATAAGAGAATATTTAAATAATCAAGAAATACAAAAAATAGAATGGGTGAATAGTAATGATCAATTTGCTGATATATTCACCAAAGAATTACATAATAAAAAAATGAAAAATGTAATCTCCAGAGGAGTGAAGGATGAAAATGAAAATGGAACAGCAAATAAGAACTTCTTCAAATGTAAGATGACAAAAAACAAATTTGAAGAAGCAGAGAAGGGGAAGAATGATAAATTTTTTTTTTCTTTTTTTCTCCTTTTCTTTTATAGATACAAGATATAAAAAATATAGATAAAATTATTAGTTATACTATATTAAATGTTTGTATATATTTCTAAGTAGATAAGATTAACATACAATTAACATACAATAAATAATGTACAAAAGAATTTAACAACACACAAATGAATAAACAGAATTCATAAGGAGAAAAGGAAAACACAAGAATAAATGAAAATGAATATAACCAAAAAATAAACAACAACAAAAATCTAAGAAAATGATTCCTGTAGGGAAGTACTGTAAATAATAATAATAATATACAAACAATTTTGCCAATCCACTTTAAACCATATATATATAAATATATAATATATATATTATATATATATATATTATATATATATATTAAATATATATTATATATACGGTATATATTATATATATATATATATATTATATATTATATATATATATATATATATTATATATTATATATATATATATATATATGAACCTATTAGTTATTGAAATAAGAATCTGAATGTCCAATTTTGACTGGTATCGGAATCGGCATCGGTTGGAAATTTGGAATCGTCCCCTCACAATTTATGGTATAGATAGACTATTATATTTAAGAATATATATATTAATATATATATATATAATATATATATATATATATATATATATATATATATAATATATATATAATATATTATATAGTATACATATATAGGTGTTTATAGCTATATTAGTTTTAAATAAATCCTGTTCTGTACAAGTAATTAATAGATTAATTTGTTGTTAACACATGTTAAATTAACATTTAATAGTATTTTCAGTTGAAATCAAAATCCCTTTTAGACGAGAATAACAAAATTAATGCTTAGAGAAGTAAAGATTCGCTAACTCTTAAATTACTTCGTTCAGCCAAATGTTTGTTTCTTCATCCTGTGATGAATATCATTTGGCTAAATGTTACCTGAAACTATTGTAATTTCCACATATTGATTCTTCTTCTCATAATATACTACATTCGTCTGCCGCATCTTTGTATTGAATCTCTTGTTTGCAATAATATCATTTCCAGTATTATTTGATCAATAGGTATAAAATTTACAACTAAACATATACTTTTTTTATAACTACTGTGAAGCTATCCAAGTGGAAAGTCTCAATTGAAAGGATTGTAAATCCTTGTAAAGGTAAATGGTATTGTTATTGTTACAGGGGTATTGATTGTAATGGCTCAACCCGAATATTATTAATTAAAAAAATAAAACCATTTTCTTATAAAGAAATTGTATATATATATATATATATATATATATATATATATATATAATATATTTTAATATATATATATATATATCAATATATATATATATATATATATCATATATTATATAATATATTTTAATTTATATTATTTAAACAATCGAAAACATTATTTGCAACAAAAACTGAGGCTCTAGGGAGCTTAGTAAATTATCCTCAGTAACACATATGTTTCAGTAGCTGTAACCTAGAAACTAGGCAGGGTTGCACTGGATGCCTCCCCGAAGAGCTGCCCCCCTACCACCAGAGCTGGGTATTTTATGGTAAAAACCTGGGTAAAATGGGAGATTTGGAAACAATATATATATATATATATATTATATATATATATATATATGTATATATATATATATATATATATATATATATATATATATATATATATATATATATATATATATTATTTATATATATTATTCCAAGTTGAGTAATATAATATATTTATATATATATATATATATATATATATATGTATATATATTTGTGTATGTATAGCTAGCTAACAGGCAACAACAGTATTTCAAACTCAATCTTTCAGTCAGCCACAGTCCTCAAGTTAAACTGTGGACTGTAATTATGTAACTGACTTGATTTTCATTCAGTCACTATAACTAAACTTATTCAAAAATTAATCAGTAATTGTAGCATTTAAGTCAATTGACTGAAATCACTAAATTAATTTATTCAAAAATTTATCCTGAATACCCTGGTGGACTAATGACTTACAGGTTAAAAGATAAAACTTTATTTGCAGCCCATATGTTCAAAAAATCACTGCTATCAAAGTTAAGCCCAGATAAATGGTGAAATGTCATGAATTTTAAATTGGAAAAAAAATGTACTGAGAAAAAAAATTACCAGATAGGTTTTGCCAGTTTTTGGCATCCTTACATTCATGCCCAGCCAGTTCTAGATCAATCGAAAGAATTATCTCTACTTTTGGTCTTTTTTGGTCAAAAGTTTGAAATAGACTTGGGTCAGATAAAGCTCAAAAACTTGTAAGGATATATAGATATCTAAGACAGCCAGATAATTACTTTAAAATGGGGAAAATATGATGCATTCACTGACTGGCTTCAATCCAATGTTACAATTTATTTTATAGTTTATTGCATACTATATAAAATAATGGAAATTCAAAATATATGGTAGCAAATTTATAACCAAAGAGGAAAGAATTCTTACATTATTTGGCTGGGAATTTTTTATTTTTAGTATTTTTTTCAATAAGGGAATATAGTTAATCTTCCTAGTCATTATCATTTAAATAGATACGTTCATTTGGTAGTACAATGTAAAACTAATTTTTTTCATTCTCATTTATTTCAGATATTTAAAGGTAGCTAAAAGAGTGCAAAATCTTGAGAATGAAATGCCAACTAGGCTCACTAATAATGAAGCATAATATAGTTGTTATTATTGCATATTAATAATTTTTAAAAATCTCTCAAATTATTGAAAATAACAGCTAAAATTTGAAAAGCCCACTTGCATTTTTTTATTTTTTTTAATGCCAACCCTGATTCTTACACATACTGTATATATTACAAGACTCATTAAAGCGAAAAATCAATGAATGACAAATTAATATATATAAATAATACCTAACCACCACACTGGTAGTTAAGGCAATCTCTATTGCTTGAACAATGAATGTCACTTCTTATCTTTGATGTTTTCTTTCTTTTGATCCCAACAACAATCCAAGAACACCTTCACCTGAAATTGAAGAGAACATAAGATCAATTTAATCAATAATAATAATAATAATAATAATAATAATAATAATAATAATAATAATAATAATAATAATAATAATTACAGTAATTTATTGTTTTTTGAAACAGACAAATTTGAGAAATATTTTAAGAAATAAAATTTTTGACAAAACGTTTTTCATAGTCTTGAATAGAACAGATTTCAACTGTTTTAATACTCCACACCGACGCTACCATTATAAATTTAAATAAATCAATTAAAAATAAATAAATTTTTAAAATTGAAATATTTTAATCCAAATTTGTTTTTTAAAATTTCTGATTTTTTCATAACTTCAATATCCACTTGTCTACTGTGCAAATTCCTCAAAAACAAATCTTTTCTTCTTTCTCAAAACCAGATGGTAAAAACATTCTCCAGATTTTTATTTTCTCTTCTCCTTCCTTTACCTTCTACTGATTTCTTCTCTTTCTTGCAATTTTTTATGCGACTTGACCCAATGACATCCACATGCTATATCTACCAGTTCTTCTAATAATCTATTCTGTCAGTCCTGTCCTAAATTCTCTTAACACTTCTGAATATCTTAAGACATTTTTCTTCCTCTATATATTTCCCTTCTAATTTCATACCAATTTTTTCTAATACCTGATGACGTAAGAATTTTTTTTTATTCATATTTGCAATCCAAACCACACCCCCATCTAAATCAACTCTATCTTCTTCCTATAATCAGAATAGAGTTAACTTCCTTTTGATTGTCTAATTAGTCTTCAAACTTGATTGACTCTCTTCATGGATCTTTCGAGACACACTTTGGCTGTTGTTGGTTGTATTACATCCTGGTAAGCTTAATCAAATCCTTTTTGTTTTGTTTTTGTTTCAGATATATTCGGGCATTGAAACAAATTTCGCTTTAACAGAAGACATTAAAAATGAAGAGCTAGACGAAAAGGCATCCATAAAGTCAGAATTGAGAGAATCAGAGAAGGAATCCATGTTAGGCGAAGAACTGGTTAACACTGTCATCATAAAATCTGAAAATCTGACGATGATTGCAAAGAAATCTTGTCCTCAACACTTAATGGTGTGTTCATTTAAATAATTATATTATTATTATTATTAATTTTTTATTATTATTATTTATATTATTTTATTATTATATTATTATTATTATTATTATTATTATTATTATTATTTTAGAAATTCTATATCAGCTTTTGTTTTAATATAAGTTTCTAATTTCCATTTAATTTTCTTAAAACTATTCTAGAAAATAATTTACAAAGAAAGTATGAGGCATATTTATATTTATTAGTTCCTGACCGGCTTCGTCCGTAAACCTCGGACATCTTCAGAGTTTCGATTCTAACAAATGAATGAATTATTAAAATTAACAATTAACAAATGAATTATGAATGAATGAATTAGCATGTCCTGAGTTTGACTGTACATCGATGTATACTCCTTACACGACTAATAGATTAACAGATAGGGCATACCAGCACCGCTTTAAACCCAGTAAAATATATGAACATTTATTCACTGAGCATAACAACAACTGTTACTGTTCATAATCAAGTCATTTAAAAATTTTATACACTCATGCGAAATCGACGTATAAAATGGCTTTGAAAGCTTATTCTCTTGATCTTCAAAAACTCGCTACAGATTTATTATTAATGTAATGTCCTTAGATAAATCTATTATGAAATGCTACTAAAATTTATAATTTAAATAAAAATCTTAAAACTTTTGCTAAAATAATTCCTTCAATCTCAAAATAGAAAACTCTGAAGAGTCGTGGTTTCACGGAATGAAACTGGTCAGGAACTAATAAATATAACTATGCCTCATACTTTCTTGGTAAATTATTTTTTCTATATTATTTTTTAAGACAATGAAATAAAAATAGAAATATATTCTTTTTTTAATTGGATGAATTAAAATAAAATTATTTATTATTATTATTATTATTATTATTATTATTATTATTATTATTATTATTATTATTATTAATAATTATTATTTATTATTATTATTATTATTATTATTATTATTATTATATGGTTGTATGGTGAGCAATTGAAACAAGTGTCTGAATTTAAATATTTAGGTAATATCTACGATGAAAAGGGAGCCTCATGAATGCAGAGCGGTAGTAGAAAGTTGTGAAATGGTAGGAAGGTATTGGTGCATTTAAACCCTTGGTGATAAGAAGGGAACCAGTCTTGAGGGCGCAGGTCTTTGCATTGAGGGTATGTGTTACTGGTATTAATTGTAATAGTAGTGAAACTAAT
>JABUQX010118052.1:15000-17500 GCA_015478945.1 Trachelipus rathkii
CATTGTCCTTATTTTAATATTTCAAAGAAACTGATCATATTTTGATTCGTTTTCCCGTACTATGGTAATACCACATGCCCAAGAGAAATCAGAAATAAACAATCTTTAGAGGAATTACTTTATTAGTCATGTTTTGGAGGAGGAGGAACAGCTACGTCCATCTTCTAAGGTGGAATTAGAAGCAAAGGTTTGAACGAAGAGTTGAGCTTTAGTGGAACGTGTCGGGAAGATACTGAAGAAGGGAAAACGGAAGAAGGAAAATGTTAAAATTTATTGCAAAAATGGCTGAAAGGACTTGAGGAAGAGAAACCAGTAAAATTATTGAATTTTCTATGGAAGAAATGGTTTTTATGGTCACAGAGAATAGATTTTTTATAGGGATCCGGGGGAAATATAGTTTTTGTGGTTTCCTAGGAGTTTTGAAGAGGAGGGTAATTGGTGAAGGCAGCGTCGTCCCTGTGACGAATAGCACGAGAAGAAGCAGAGTTAAACCAAGATTTGTTATTAGGTTTAGTTGAAGGGAAAGAATATGGAATGGACGCCTCCATGCCAGAGAAGACTTGAAGATATAAACATGATATTAGATAAGAAAGTGATCGGAAGAACCCGGAGGAGGAAAGTGTAACAGGATAAGGATTAGAGGTTACGAAAAGGTCTAGAATATTGGGTTCATCTCTAGGACGATCTGGGATACGAGCAGGCAGCGGTACCAACTGCTTGAGGCCGAGGTCAGGATAGAAAAGTGGTAAGCAAGTTTAAAAGCTCTATTTTGAGAGTTTTCCGAAAGTTACTGAGTGAGATATGCGATATATCTAGTTTTCCGAAAGTTACCGAGACAAGTGAAAATATGTTAAATAAATACAACCAAATTTGGAAGAAAATATGTGAAATCACCAACTGAGATTTAATTGAGTAAAAAAAAAGGTTATTTGCATTATATATAATTTTTTATATATATTTTTGCAGTTGAATTATTTAAAATTTATATTATGATATTCTCCACCAAAATATTGGATTTGAAATTTATTTTAATTAAAAAATTTAATTTCCGTCTCCAAAGAGATTCACAAACCATCTTTGAAGAAATACATTAATATTTTCATCTTAATCTTGATATAGAATAGCAATGATTGAGAGACCATATTTTGTATTTGTTTTGTTTTTTTAATTTCAATTACTTCATAAATAACTTCTTTAATTAAATCGAATAATTTTACGGTTTGTAAATAACTAGTTGAATAGTTCAAAATTTTTAATAGTTCTGTTTTATTCTCCATTTATTATAGAGAAAAATATGTAGTATTTTTTTTTATTTCATTATTAGTATTATCAGAATATTTTAAGAGATTAATTACTTCGTAATATTTTTTTATCATCAATATTTTCTTTAATATTTTTATAAGTATACGTTACATTTTCTGAGCCGTTAATTTTATGTTCAATAGTTTCATCTTTTAATATAATATATTTATTTGGAAGTTCACACTGATTCGTTCGCGGTCTACACTGACGGCTCCAAAACGGATGAGGGAGTGGAACCTTTCTGCTGTTTTTCCCGACTTCACCGTATCTCACACTCTGCCACCTTCTTCGTCAGTCTCTGCCGAACTGGTTGCGGTGGCTATGGCAGTTCCAGGATAAGCAGCTTCGCATCAGTGGGGTAATTACAACGTATTCTCAGATTACAGAAACACCCTTCAGGCGTTGCTTGACCTGTCTTCGAGAAACCATTTGGTCTCTTCTATCATGAGACTCCTCTGCTCGTTGTATGTGCAAAGGAAAAATAGTACGTTCTGTTGGGTCCCTTCCCATGTGGGTGTTCCGGGTAACGAGCGAGCCGACAGGGAAGCTAAACATGCATCGACCAACATACTACCAAATGAACGATGCCTTACGACTGGGACATCCTCCTGCTTCTGATTTTTATATAACCATTCGTCGCGGTTTCGTTTCGTTCTGGCAGGAATGTTGGGCGGAGAATAATCGTGGCGTCCAGCTAGCGTACCAGTTTCCCCCCCAAGCCCCTCATTGGCCACCGGTCATCTTCATGCTAGAGAAGTCACCTTTGGAGGTCCTCACCTGTCTCCAACATATTCATCACCTTAAGGCGGGATGTCGTCGCTCTCTCGACTTACAGCGCCATCTCACTTCCAAGACGTGGGACGCTGATAGGAAAACCCTTTTCCGTTTATTTATTGACAGTTCGATCCAAACTGGACTATGGCTGTGCAGTATACGGACAAACGTTACCTACATACCTTCGTCTCCTCGACCCCATCCAGAATGAAGGTCTTCGAATAGCCACTGGTGTCTTTCGTTCCTCGCCCAAGGTTAGCCTTGAAGCAGAGGCCAATATCATATCCTGGTCTCTTCGCAGAGAATACCTCATGTGCACCACTTTCATCTGTCTCCAAACCCTATCGCCCTGGGCTTTAACCTCACTAATCAACGAGGTGTCTCAACAGCCCAATATTGGCCTTTCGCTATTACTGTATCTAAC
>JABUQX010118052.1:27500-31084 GCA_015478945.1 Trachelipus rathkii
ATCAATAATAGATTAATAATAATAATAATAATGAATAATAGATAATAATAATAAAATAATAATAACAAAAAATAATAATAAAATAATAATAATAATAATAATAATAATAATAATAATAATAATAATAATAATAATAATAATAATAATAATAATAATAATAATAATAATAATAATATAGATAATAATAATAATAAGTAATAGATAATAAATAATAATAATATAATAAAATTGAATATTTTTGAAACTCTACTAACACAAAACTTAAAAAAGTGCGAAGGCAATTAAAGAAATTGTAATATAAATTACAGAAAGATTGAAAAGTCTATAATGCATAAATAAATAATTTATTTATATAATAAGTAACAACAATCGTCAATAATATATACCATATGTATACTATTAGGTAATAATAATAAAGATACATGAATTATATATAATATAGTATATATATATATTAATATATATATTAAATAAATAAATATGGTAAAATTTTGTATACAAATGTCTAGATAATTCCTATTTTATATATAATTATATATATATATATATACATATTATTAGTATGGGTCCATCTGAGGGAAACGTTGAAGAGAGTACGAATTTTTGGGTGGATAATCTGAATGATGTTCTGGATTGGGTGAAAGTAGGAGCTTCAGATTAATTGTGTTGGGGGGACCAATGGGATTTGGATAGGTGATCAAAAAAAAGGATGATATACAGGTGGTTTGGGTGGCGGGGAGAAAAATTGAGGAATAGTAGGAAGGTGAGTTGATTTCTATGAAGAGAGAGAGTATCTGTGTAAGTAATACTTTCTTTAACACAAGAGTATCCATAAGTATACTAGAATTGGTCATGTAGGTAGAGGATGGTTATCGAAGTGAAAAAGTGATGATTAGATTTTTGGTTGGTGAAGAAGGAGATGTGAAGTATCGTGTTGGAGTTAAATCAGTGAGGTTTAGGAATTGCGATATCATATCATTATAATTGTTCTATTGTAAATTAAGTTAGTGTGGGGCTTGAATGGAGAGGAAGGTGATAACGAAAGGAAGTAGGTAAAAAAATTAAGAGTGAGAGAATGGTTATAGTGAACAAGACCATAAGATAAAGTATGCTAAGAGCGCTCGCTAGTAAAATGGTTGAATGTGAACAAGTTGATTCTGAACAAATCTGGGGGCAAATGAAGAAGCAATTGTTAGTAGTGCAGAAGGAAGTATGTGGATGTGCTTAAAGTAGGAAGAAAGAATGTTAACAGTGAATGATGGAATGAAGAGGTGATGAAAGCGCGTTCAAAGGTAAAAAAGAAGCGTGGTTGAATGAACTAAAAGCAAATGATGAAGTCTCAAAAAAAAGATGCTTGGGAATTATAGAAGGAGGAAAAAAGAAATACTAAAAGGTGCACATACGTATTAGAAAACGAGAGGTAAAATGAACAGTTTGGAAGGGGATGGATGGGACTTACAAGGGAATAGGAAGCTCTTCTGGGAAGGAATCGCGAAAGGTTTAAGAATGAGGAATAAGGGGAAGTCTTGCTAGAATATGAATATGTTGATGTACTTTGTAACTGATGAAATGGATGTGAAGGGAGTGTGGAAAGGAACACTTCGAAAGATCTGCCGACAATATCAACAGTAAATAAGGAGGTGATAGTGAATGTGTGTGCGGGTTTGATGGTCAAGAAGGAATAGTATTTTGGGATGAGGTTATTAGTAGGAGGAGGAATGGGCTAGAGCTGAGAAAGTTGTAAGAATGGTAAAAAATCTGCAGATATAGATGGAAATTACTGGTGAAATGATCAGAACGGAGCGAATGTGATTGATTGGATGTTGGAGTTATGAATCTAAAGCGTTTATGTAGAGGTATAGTTCAAGGGATTGGAGGATGAGCGTATAGTACCCTTTATATGAAGGGTTAAGGGAGAAAAGGGGACTGTAGAAGTATATAGGCGAATAAGTTATTGAGTGTTGTAGGGAAGGTATATGCTGGTATTTTGTCGGAAAGAGTTGCGTCGAGTGAGCTGAAGGATGCTGATTGGGGTGGTTAAGAACAAGGTCGTTAGGAAGTGGTAGAGGATTTGTGGATAACTCTTTACATTGAAACAAATGATGAGAAAATTAGGGAGAAGAAGAATAAATTGTATTTAGGTTTATGGATTTGCAACAAGGCGTATGAAAGAGTTAATAGGGAGCTTTATGGCAGGCTGTAGTGAGATATGGTGTTTGTGTTATGTTGACGCTTCCGAATGGAAATCAAAAGGTAGTATGACGATAGATGGAAGCGTGTGTAAGAATAAATTGGGTGTCAATGGTGATTGGTTAGGATTAATAGCGGAGTGAGACAGGGTTGTTTATGTCTCCTTGGTATTCAATTTGTATATGGATGGGGTTATGAAAGAAGTTCGAGGTGGGATGGCAGGAAATGGTGTTAGAATGATGAGAATGGAAGAGAGTGGAGGGTGTCACTCCTATTATATGCGGATGATTTGGTTCTGCGTGGCGAATCTGAAGAGAGTTTGAGAGGATTGTAGAGAGATTTGGCAGGATATGTAAAAGGAGGGGTTTGAAAGTAAAAACGTAGATAAGGAGTAAGTTATGGTTGTGAGTGAGGACCAGGGTTGTGGAGTCGGAGTTATTAGATGGTGAGCAGCTGAAACAAGTGTCTGAGTTAAATATTTAGGGTATGTGTTGGATGAGAAGGGAACGGATGATGCAGAGTGTAGTAGGAAAGTTGGAATGCAGGAAGGTGGCTGGTGCAAATTAAATCGTTCGTGAATGTAAAAGGACTAAGTCTTCAGTGCGCCAGGGTCTTGCATGAGGGTATGTTGTTACTAGTGTTAATGTATAGTAGTTGTGAGACTATGGCCTGGAATAAGAAGTATAGATCTAAAAGTTCAATGTGTTCAGATCGACAATCTTAGGGGCATGCTAGGTGTGAGAAGAATTAATAAAAAGGAGGAATGAACGTATTAGAGAGTTGTGTGGGTGTGAAGGGGTAAATGAGAGAAAAAAATGAAAAGCATGTTGAGATGGTTTGGTCATGTGGAAAGATGAATGATAGTCGGTTGGTTCAGCGGATGTATATTGGTGAGTGTGTTGGGAACCGGCCGGCTGGGAGAACGAAGAGAAAGTGGATTGAGTGGGTGAACGAAAGTCTTGAAGGAGAGAGAAATTGAGTTTGGCAGAGGCGAGAATAAAGGTGCATGATAGGAGAGAATGCGGGTTTTGTATTTGGGCATGGATTGTGGCCCACTTGGGCCAAGGGAATGAACCCTTACATTGACGATTTACCATTGTGAGGGTCCGGTCGCGTTCCCATGAAGCTCTAGGTGATTTTTTCTGTCTGTGAGAGTTCTCACTAATTAAATGGTACAAGAGGGGCGGTAAGGCTGGCTTTCTTTTCGACATTGTCATATTCTCCTACTGCTTTTCTTTTCCAATGCTTGTAGCGCACCTTACACCCAATCTTGGGAAAAAAGGGTAGATAGAGAAAGAAAGAAAGAATATATGATATATAACTATATATATATATATATATATATATATATATATATATTTATATAATATTAAATTTTTATATATATATCTCTC
>JABUQX010118053.1:0-5000 GCA_015478945.1 Trachelipus rathkii
GGGCGAAAGAGCGAAAGATTGATCTTTATTAATACGAAGACAATAATTATTTGGTTTTTACGGGAGGCGCAAGAAACACACTTGTAAATTAGCTTTCAAAACATTACGACATTCGATAAATTGCTAGATATCGTCCCTAACAACGAAACACACGTGAGCTGATAAGGACACGTGCAACGTAATGGCATACAAGAAGTATTACTTGATATAACACTAGTTCAAATATTATACTACAGGACAACACAAGAAGACCATTGTCCCAGAAAGAATAAAAGAAAAAAAGAAGAAGGTCGTCAACAATTCACGCTAAGAAGGTTATTCATAACAGAAAATAGAGGAAAGAAGAAAAATGAGCTGAACGAATCTCAAGTTAGTTGAAGTACGTAGGCGTCTTTTCAGGATGGGGAGCTCCCCGTCAAGCAGTAACTACGTAGTCTATAATTATTGGGTTACTATAAGGAATGAAAAATTCGGACCTTGAGAGAACGAATAATGCGCTTGTTTTTAAATTAAATTGTAATAGGGGAGAAAAAATGTATTTGGTTTAAACAGAACTCGTTTTTAATTTCACCATCATTTTCGGCCATGGATTATAGTCCATAAGACCAGGTAGCCACATAGTTCGCACATTGGGTTAATAGCCTGTATTCCCTAATGTCGTTGCAGATGTATGTCTAGACTTTGTGGCTGGTGGTTATAAAGTGAATATGGAAGTTCCTGACGATCGTAGATAATATTTATTGTTTGTTAGTGTTTTTTTAGTCTTGAAGGGCTTTGATAATTTCCTATTATTGTGGTTTGGCGTGTATTACGGGGGGGAAGTGTTCGAAGGTGTTATGGGAGCGTTTGGGGTTTAATAAATTTGAATCTTTGATGGACTCATAATACATGAGTTGTGGTTTTTGCGTTTTCAGGAGTTTTTTGTTCCACATTCCTGATGGAATGATGTTTGTTTGGGAGGGGGAGTTTTTTGTAGAAAAAGTTTGAAATATGAGAACGAGAAGTGTTTCGGGTGACTTATGATTGAGTGTATAGGGTATTGATACGTTTGTTGAGAGTTAGTGTTCTTGAGCTTGTGTTCTGTGTGAATTGTATCACGTGTTTTACAGATAATGATGCTAGTTCCGAGCGGGTTAGGGTTGGATTTTGTATTTTACAAGGTTATTATTTTCTGGGATTATTTTGGTTGCAGCAGTTTGAATAGAGAAGTGTTAAATTTTGGATAGCTCGTTGATGTAGAGGTGGTTGTGATTAGTTTAGAGAGGTAAGTTTGTTTTCGTAGCTGGAGTCATGCGTGAAATTCGCCATAGTCGGCTGTTTTTTGGTAATCTTGTGTATGTTTCCCCGGTGAGGGGATTGTTTTATTTGGAGATTTGATAATTTTAATGATGATGGAATTAATATGATAACACAGGTAGATATTTCGAAAGAATTGATCGTTGTTTTATCTAGCATAAGCTTAGCGTCTGAGAAGTGTCAGTAGGTTGGGAGAAAGATACCGAAAAACGTTTCGTTTTAAAAAAAAAAGAACCAAAGCGCAAAATTTTTGTTGTATTTATTTTTGTTTTTTTTAAATTACTTATTTTTTGCATATATACTAGTTCAATGATAAGTATTACTATTTCAACATTAAAATGACAGTAAAAAATTACATATTCTAAATAAAGTGGCGGGTTATGGTTAAATAGAAGGTGATACGAGATATATAACAGTAGAGTAGGTACTTATAAAGTCTTATATGCTGCTACGGGCATATAATTAGTTCAATTCTACATGATCTGATATTGATATTATATAGATTTGATATATATATATAAATGAGATATAGTTAAATATATTATATATATAGAATATAAATCTTATATGAGAATATATATATAAAGTAATATTGTATAATAACATACCCCTCTTACATTTTCAACGGTGGTGAGAGGTCCCGTACAAGCATCAAAAAAAAAAAGCAGTAGAAGAAAGGACAAGAAGTCGAAAGAGCCCAGCCTTACTCCCGCCACACCATCCCTTCGTGTCCATTATTAGTACGGCCTCGTCGCAGTCAGAAAACCACCCTATAGCTTCACAGGAACTGCAGACGGACCCTCACTATTGGTAAGTTGGTTCATTGTAGTATAGTTCATAGCACTGGACCCGAGGTGCCAAAACCATACCGCCCCTCCACAAAACCTACGAGCCATTTCGTCTTATTAGTGCACCTTGATTGCTCTGCCTCTGCCAAAACTCACATTCTTTCGCTCAGGTAGACATCGTGTTACTGACTCAATCCAAACCTTTTCTTCGATACTCCCCGCAGACCGATCCGACGAAGATTTCAACACAGTTCTCGCCACTATAGCATCGCTTAAAAACCGACTATCATCTATCCTTTTCCAAATGACAAAACCATCTCAACAATCTTTGAATTTTCTCATCATTTACGCCTTTCTTCACCTACCACACAACTTTCTAATATTCTCATTCCTCATTTTACAATTCTTCTACTAACGCCTTAACACACCCTTGCGATTGTCCATCTGAACACAAGTGTACTTTAGACCTATACTTCTTATCCCAGACCATAGCCTCACCGCTACCATACAATAACACAGGAACAACATGTTCTCGACATTGTTATATATGGGCAGCCTAAAGACTTGAGTTCCTTTACATTCACTCAACAATTTAATTGCACCACCACCTTCCTGCCATTCCCACCTTCCTACTAAACTCTGCAATCATCCGTTCCCTTCTATATTCCTAACATATTCCTAATATTTTAAACTCATAGACACTGTTCTCAGCTCTCAACGCATCAACTAGCCTCACACGCAGGACTGGTCCCTCCACTCACCTGCAACCATAGAGTCCTAACCCTTAATTCTAGCGTTACCTCTCAAAACCCAGCTCCTTTACACACCTCTGCCAAAATCTCTCTACCACTCCTCCCAATCCTCCAGATTCGCCACACAAACCAAAATCAATCTTGCGCATAGATAGGGCACCTCTCCACTCATCTCCATCATTCTAACTCCTACCCCTGCCACTCCCACCTCTAATTTTTGCATAACCCCATCCATATACAGAATGGATTGCCAAGGAAACATAACACAACCCTGCCCTCACTCCGCTATTAATACTTAAACAATCACTGTTGACACGCAGTTATGTCATTACACCACCCTCCTTTCGTCATACATCTTTGATTCCATTCAAAGCCTATCACCAACACTATAATATCACTAACACCTCTGCCATAGACTTCCCTATTAACCTATCATACCCCTGTTGCAACCTAATAAACCTAAATACAATTTTCCTCTCTCTCTCATTCTTCTCTAACATTGCTTCAATGTAAGATTATGATCCACACATCCTACAGTTAACTACTCCTAAAGTCGCACTTGTTCTTCACCCAATCAGTCCTTCAGTCACTCGTCACACTCTTTTGACCAAAACATCCAGCATTATCTTCCTAACACACGTCAATAAACTAAATACCTCATAATTTCTACCAGTTCTTTAGCTCCTTGCTTCTGTTACATAAAGTACTATTACTTGCTTCTTCTCCAATCCCTCGAACTATGCCCTCCATTAAACGCTTTATAACACAACTTCAAGATCCAATCAATCACCATCTCTGCCCCGTTCTTGATCATTTCACCAGTAACTTCATCTATACCTGCAGATTACCATTCTTTCAACTTTCCCCACTCTACCTAATTTCCTCCTCCTGCTAATACCACCCCAAAATATTATTCCTTTCTTGTACGCACAAACCCACACACAGTCTATGAACTTCATCAATACTACTGCATTAAATTATATCAACGATTTTCGAAAGTTTCTTTCCACACTCCGCTCACATCCATTTACATCAGTTACAAAAGTCACCCATCCCTCATTCATATTCTAAGCAGCGTCCTTATTATTAATCCTTAACCTTGTCGCAGCTTCCTCCACGGAAGAGCTCCTTATTCCCTTTGCATTCCCCATTTCACCTCCTCTCCAACATTTCATTTACCTCTTCTTTTTCCTCTTCGAATGCATCTTTTAGCATTCTTTGTTCCTCCTTATAAATAATTCCAAGCATTTCTCTTTTGAAACTTCATCATTAGATTTAAGTACATTCAACCTGCTTTTCTTTTCTAACTTTAACCGCCTTGCATCACCTCACTTCATCCACCACTGCACTGTTATCAATTCTTCCTACTTTAGCACACCCACAACTCTTTGCACTGCTAACAAGGCTTCTTCATTTGCTTGACCAGATCTATTCCAGTTTAAACTTGTTTCACGATGCAAGCTGAATTACTTGCGCAGTTCTTACAATACTTAATCCTATGTACCTTTGTTCAAATCTAAACTTCTCATTTTTGCATGTGCAGTGACCTATGTTTCTCTATGAGCTTGTTTGCTTAATTTCTCGTTCTTAATTCTTTATTCTCCAACTATTTAAATCTTACATAAAACAACATAATGATCTAATATTCCTTTCCCTAACCACCTCACTGATTTTAACATCCATCGCATACTTTAGCATCTCCTTCTTCATCAATACAAAATCGATCATACCTTTTTTCTCTTCGATTCCATCTCTACCTACACCAGATCTAGCATATTTGTGAACAATCTTGTTCTCGAAAAAGGTATTACTTACAAAAAATCAATAACCTTCCTACCATTTTCCATTACACCCGCAACCCTAAATGCACCTGTTATACGATCCCTTTTTCGATCGCCTATCCAACTATTAAAGTCAACCTCAAGCCCCTACTAACCACATCCAAATATATCATTCAGATGTTCACTTTCCTCAACATCACCCACCCTTAGATGGACCACATGTTACAATCACATATGTATTGACCTTCTCAATCTTAAATTAAACTATTAGTATTCCAGTATTACGAAAAATAAAATAGATCAGACTCTGGAGTGTCAAGGGATGTAGGCTACACCACAAATGCCCAATGGGAGATAATTTTATCTCTTCGAGATCGCCATAT
>JABUQX010118053.1:7500-15000 GCA_015478945.1 Trachelipus rathkii
ATATATAAAAAAATTATATATATATATAATATATATATAATATTATATATATCATAAAGAAGGTGGGTTCTACTGGAAAAGCAACTCTTTCAATTAAAAGCACATGAACAGCAGGTAAAGAAGTTAGGCAATTCATCGCGGAATCAAATTAAAGCTGCATTTACAGCACCAAAACATTCAACTCTACATTGGGATGGTAAACTGGTTCCAGACCTCAAAAAGGAAAACAAGGAAAGATTAGCTGTTCTGGTATTCTGGCAAGCCAGACTTTGAAGAATGCAAGGTTCTTGGAATCCCAGTAATCACAAATACAACAGGTGAAAAGCAAGCAAGAGCTACGTTTAACCTCGCAAATGAGTGGGACATTTCAGGTAATGTGAGATTGCTTGTTTTTGATACTACAGCTAGTAACTATGGGTATAAAAGTGGAGTTTGGGTTCGACTGGAAAAGAAAGCTCTGTTAGGCAAAAAAGTTATTCTACTGGCGTTGTCCGACAATACATATAATGAAAGAATATTGAGTTCAGCTCACAAAGAATTGTTTGGTGCAACATCAGGTCCTGAAAACACCGACTTTATTCGATTCAGAGATTCAATTTGGTCAACTATTAACAAAGAAGCTGGTTTTAGGACCCTAAAATTCAAAGACAAGTTTGCAACTCGATGTGAAACAATCTATACAGTCGCTGAAGGGAATACTTTCTACTCCAAATAGAAAGAACTTGCTGCCTCGTGCTGACTATCGGGAGTGTGCTGAATTGATGTTGATACTTCTCGGTGAGACACCTGAAAGAGGAATGCATTGGGTGAAACCAGTAGCAGCTTATCACGCTCGATGGATGCCATCCATTTTGTATCCTGCAAAGATGTTGGCTTTCAGTTCTCAAGCATGATATGACCAGGAGATGATCAGAAAACTTGAAGCAATATGCAAACTTAATGCACTTTTCTACGTTGAAAATTGGCTCTTTTCATCCATTGGGGCCGATGCAGCTTATAATGATCTCAAACTATGGCATGACTTGAAGAATTATTGTAAACATGATTCACAAGTGGCAAATGCAGCTTTAAAATCAATGGAAAGGCACTTCTGGTCCTTAACTGAAGAATGTGCTGTGTTCCCTCTATTTTCAAACAGACTTTCCTCTTCAGAACGTCAAATAATTGCTCGAACGTTGCACCGAATTCCTCAACTTCCTTATTATTATTATTATTATTTTTATTTTTATTTTTATTTTTATTATTATTATTATTAATATTATTATTATTATTTATTATTATTTAATTATAATTATTATATTATATTATTATTATTATTGGATCATTATTAATTATATTAGTTATTAGTTTATTATTATATTATTATTCATTATTATTATTATTATGTTGTACTTTTCAGTTACTATGTACTTTATCATCTCTTTGTAATAAACTGTATTGCATTACAAATATTTTTTTCATTATTTTAGTGTGGAAAAATAAAGATTTATTCAGTAAATCAGTTTATT
The DNA here is from genome assembly GCA_015478945.1 of Trachelipus rathkii. Lineage (NCBI taxonomy): Eukaryota > Metazoa > Arthropoda > Malacostraca > Isopoda > Trachelipodidae > Trachelipus > Trachelipus rathkii. The sequence continues at coordinate 9,009 of JABUQX010118053.1, forward strand.
GGGTTGGGCGGGGGTCAAAACATCATCAAATGATCTAAAATTTGGTACACATTCATATTTTGCCAAGAGGAACAAGATAGGAGGGGTGCAAAATGTAATTTAAAAAAATAAAAGAAAATCTAATAGTTTTAACAATGGTCTGAGAATATATATTAATATATATATATATATATATATATATATATATATATATATATATTATATTTATAGTATTTAAGAATAGACAAATTTATTTATTTTATATATAGTATATAAAATTTGATATATATTATATAGTATATTATATATATATATATATATATATATATAATATATATATAGTATATAGTTATATATATATATATATAAAATTATATATAAATATGATATATATAATATATAAAGTATAATACTGTATATATATTTATTATTATCTATATTATTATATATAATTATTATTATATTATACTTATTATTATTACCTATAAATATATAGTTGAGAAGATATCCTTGTGTGGTAATCATCTAATACGTTTATAGATATGACGCACATAGCTTAGTAATAGCTAATTACCCTTGTACTGTAACGAATATTTAACTTCGAGTCGACAACAATACTCTCTTATCATACGAACACTAACGTTCGAGAACCCTATCGTAACTTGAGAGAACTCAATGAGCTTAACCTAATCCTGAGATAATAAATGCCATATCAATAAAACAGAATAATTATGATTAAGTTTATATTTTAAGATTAGGAGGTTAACGAAGGGATAAGAGATTGTGGTTGTACTAGGGTTGGAACTTAAGAGATTGTAATAGGGGAGTGCACTTATGTCGGTTCCCCCGGTAGTATTCTCATCTTGTAATGCTAGGTGCGATAAGAGAGCGAGTGCGGTGCGGTGCGATATTGAAAGTGCTCTCACACATTTTTTGGATGCAGTTTATGCGGAGCTGGTAATGTTGCTCTATTTGTGGCGGCGCACTTTATTTATGAGTGATGCTCTTCCCAATTATATTTTGATGCGAGTACGGTTCGCAGTGCTCTCATTTTGATACGGTGCGGTTCTTAGTGCTCTCATATTAGTGCGGTGTGGTTCGTAGTGCTCTCAATTTCGTGTGGTGAAGTGTAGTGTGGCACCAAATTTTAGTGTTTCAGAGTGGTGCAGTTTTTAAACAATAAAATGTATAAAAATTGTCAAATGAATGACAGTTGAGGTTGTCGAAGTATCGAGTAGTGCAGGTGTACGTACGTGTGACGGAGTGGGCGGTGGAGCGGTTAGCCGGTGCGGTGCGTTATGCGAAATGCGGAGAGTGCGGTGCGTGAGTGATGGTGCGGTGTGGTGCGAGTTAGAAATAAATTATAAGTTATATCTATAATCAAACCTATATCTTTATATTTTGTACCTAGACAAAGATCAGAATGCGATTGAAATATGGTTAGTGTGATAAGATTAATTAAAGTAGTATGATTGAATGATAAATAAAATATGCATATGCATGGTGCATAAAGAATTTTTAGAATAAATGGGTGAAGATTAATTTTAATTAATATTAAATTAAATACAGATAGTGAAGATTAATTTCATTACAATTGTCGAGGACTATTTTAATTTAGATGGTCAGGTTATAATGTGAGATAATAATAATTAAATATATGTGAGTGATAGATATGATTAATAATCTACGAGAAATCACAGGAAATATAGGATATATTTCTACTGATTCGGTCATAGGATATATGAAGATTATTTTTAAGAAAATATGTGAGTGATTAGATTAAATTTCAAATATAGCGGGTAAAGATTAATATGCAATACTCAATAATGTGGGGAAGATTCATTTTCAAATTCAGTGGATGAAGATTAAATTTGGTTGATGAAGATTAACTTAAACAAGTTGAGTAATGATTAATTTAAATTCGTTGGGGAAACCTTAATTAAAAATTTTAAATGAAGATTAATTTTAAAAATATTGTTGGTAAAGCTTAATTTAAATATACCTATTATATAAGAAATAGTGTGGAAGATAATATATTATTATTAATTCAGAGAGTGAGATAATGATAGTCGCTATAGATCGAGTAGTAGTAGTAAGGGTCATTCAAAACCTAACAAACTAATCGCTATAATGTTATTTAATATATTTCAAAGTATGAAGGAATAATTGAATTTAGAATATATTATGGGTTAGACTATTAGAGATTAAAATTAGAAGTCACCATTTTCAGTATAATTTCCATAATAATGGAACTTTTTCAAAGTTAATTTATTGTTAAATTAATACTACTATATATATATAAGAATTGGTGATATATGATTGTGAGTAGTGTGTTGTGTTGTAGTATGGTGTGCTGTGTGTGTGGAGATGTGAGTATAGGTATGTGTAGTAGATAGATGTGTGTAGTGGTGTGTGTTAAAGGGACAAGATTAATTTGTGTGTTTAATAGATGGTGGGTGGAGTGTGTGCTGTGTTAATTTGTTGAAAGAAAAATCTAATAAATATATTTAAAGATGTCAATGAGTATGTTAAGATGAAACCCTTTAAATATATGTTCTTATGGTTGAAAATTAATATTAAATTTGCGTGGTGAATAGCAGATTTGAAGTATAGAAAGAGTTTAGAAAAAGAATTAATCACGGGGAAGTAAATATACAGTCCAAAGTATTAAAAAATATCAATATTGCTGGAATAATTGATGAAGAATAGAGACTGTTCGTGAAATTTCTCTGGCAAAAATTCTTTTTTGAAAAAGTAATATATTGATATTATATATATATTTATTAGATTTATTAATTTTTTTTTGTCTATATATATTTTGAGTACCTTCTGTTCCCTTTAATTACTTGTACCATCCTCACAAACGATGAGAGAGTGTCGCACGTTGTCTTAAGCTTATATTATTCATGTATACCTATATTATTATTCGATTGAAAAATGCAAATATCTATAAAAATAATCATTATCATACTCTTCCCACACACTCATTATGTAATAGTTAGTTTATTATGTTATTACTTACTATTCAACTAATTATTAGTTATGTTCTTTCACAAATTAATAAATTGAATTTAGCAACGAGTATTTTAAGTATCTAGGTCTGATTAGGGGATTATATAGGTAGAGACCTCTAAGTCAAAAATATGTTACTATTAATATTTATAAAGCATATTTCTTTTAGTGACAAAAAGCAAAACTTTAGAAGTAAAGGACAAGAAAGAGAATTTCATGAGAATAAGGTATCTGAAAAGTACGCCAAATTCGAATTGATGCTAAGGAAATTTTGAAATCTCCAAAAAACCAATAATTTACACTAGTGATGTATATATTCATATGATTTCATTATATTATTATTAATTAATTATAGACTTTGTGACATACTCTGTAAAGCTCACTCAAAAAAAGTATACATTATTATATTTATTATTATGATTAATTATTATTATATTCCATTATTATTATTGAAACGTAGCGCCTCAAACATAGATTAAAGAATTTGAAAGTAATGATTATTATTAGATTTTTATTTACTTCATTTATATAAATTTAATTTTATATAGTTTACTTATTAATTTATATTTATACTATTAGTACTAATGATTGACAATTAAAAAATATTTAATTATTTAATTATTAATAGTGGATGACTTCAGACCGTCTGTGACTATGAAGATCGTCGTGAACAGGTCATCACTCAAATTTACCTAAAAAGTATGTTGAAGTATCGGACTTTATATATTATTAATTCGATTAATGATTATAATTAACATTATTATGTTTCATGTAACGTCAAATATCATTATTACTATATTTACTACTAGTTGTACTAATAGTGCTGTGAAAATTTCATTGATTACGTGATTCATTATTGATTATTAATTACTCAATTTGATAATTAATTTATTTATTAGATAGGTGCTGAAGTTATGTAATGGTATTGGCCGCAGGCTGTTTGCTTAGATTGCGTGATACTGTACGTGGCTTTATGTTAGTAGTAAAGTAAGTTACAAAGTGATGATATACATAGTAAAGTAGTCTAGTTTATATTTGAGATTGTTATCTATTTAAAGGCACGAGGATACAAGATCAGTCAGGAATCAGACGATTAACGAAATAATCTTTCGGACCTATTTAATCGTAAAGATATTTACTAGTTCTTCACTAGTGCGTTCATTTGAACAAGCAACAGTATAAATTCCAAGCCATAAGAAGTGAGTTTCTTTAATATTTTAAACCTCATTTATCAGTAGAAGTGTCTAATACATAAATTACAAAGACAACCTTTGCAACGTCGACAGTTAACATATGCAGTAACGTTGACAGATAACTTATGCAGTAACTTCAGCAGATATCTTATTCAGCAATGTGCATTGCTAATCTACGCAGCAACACTGACAGTTAACTGATTCAGTAATCTTATTAGCTAGTTATGTAGTAACGTAGACAGTTAATCTATAAAGTTTAATAGAAAGTTAACCCATGCTGTAATTTTGACAATTAATCTGTGCTGCAATGAAGTTAACCTATGCAGCACGCTGATAGGTAATCTTTGCAGTAAGGTAAACAGTTAGCCATTTTAGTCACGTTAAAAACTAATTTATGCAGTAACGTAAGCACACTTCACATTTGCAGTAACATGGATAGTTAACCTATTCAGCAACGTGGATTGTTAATCTATGCAGTAAAGGTAAATAGTTAGCCTATGCAGAAACGTAGAGAGCTTGTTAAATATGTTTAAATACTCATACATACAATGAATTTCTTATTGACTTAATAAATTGATTTTATAATTAGTGTATATTTGAATACGCGAGAAAATCTGCCACTTAAGCTTAAACATATAGCATACACACATATGCATAGAACTATTGCGTACATGCGCACATGTGTGTATGTGAAGATGCACTAGATTGGTAGATAAATAGAATTTGATAATTGAATCATTTTCAAATTTGTTTGTTGAATAAGGAGCAAAGTTGATTCAAGCGTGACTTAGAGAGGTTTCATTTCTGCGCTTGACAATAATCATCAGAGAAAGGCAATCTCTCTCTCTCTCTCTCTCTCTCTCTCTCTCTCTCTCTCTCTCTCTCTCTCTCTCTCTCTCTCTCTCTCTCTCTCTCTCTCTCTCTCTCTCTCTCTTCCATTATCTTATTTGCTCTCACATTCCTCCTTTCTCTCACTCTCTTGCTTACCACTATTGTCTCATTCTCCACTTACTCTCACTTTCTAGTTTACTCTTCTCCGTCATTTTCCCAATTAACTCTCTCTCTCTCCTCTCTCTCTCTCTCCTTCTCTCTCTCTCAACTCTCTCTCCTCCGCTCTCTAACCATTTTTCTCCTCTCTCTTCTCTCTCTCTCTCCTCTCTCTCTCTCTCTCTCTCTCTCTCTCTCTCCAGTACTCTCACTAATTCTTCTCCAGTTTTATGCTTTTGTTCCTTAATCATTTATTATAAAAAATATTTTGTTCCATTTTATTTGTTTCGTTTAATTTCTCTTCTACAAGCAATTTTATTTCTAATTCATTCTTTTTACTTCTAATTCTAACGTTTTTCATAGTAAACTGTCAGAATCACATTCCCTCCCTTGCAATTTTAAATAAAGTTATAAAAAAATAACGCCTGGACATTTTAATTTTGAGCACGTGCTTTTGAGTCATCACAGCAAGGTAAGTGAGTGGTTAAACTGAGTTGGAATAGAAACTCAAAGGTTGGCTCATTTAAATAATAAGACATTTAGTCGAAAAATTAATGTTTAAATTGTATAAGTTACAACTCATATTAGCAAAGACGTACGGAAATGCTGTTAAAGTAAAACAAATCAGTGAGTATGTTGGAAAGTCTTTAATGTTATGTTGTGTGTGGTTGTGCTTGTGTTTGTATTGTGTTTGTGTTGTGTTGTTGTTGTGTTGTGTTGTGTTGTGTTGTGATTGTTTGTGTTTGTGTTATTTTCCTTATTTATGATTTGGTTGGGGATGGTGTTGGTTGTGTTGTTTTTTTGGTGTGTGTTGTGTTTGT
>JABUQX010118053.1:20000-21953 GCA_015478945.1 Trachelipus rathkii
AACATCATTCAGTGCAGCACTCCCGATAGTCTCAGCACGCAGGCCAGGCAGTTCTTTCTATTGGAGTAGAAAGTATTCCCTTCAGCGACTGTATAGATTGTTTCACGAAAAATTGCTAAAATAGACAAATTTAGGGTCCTAAAAACCGAGCTTTCTTTGTTAAAAATTAAGTGACCAAACATTTGAATCTCTATCGAAATAAAGTGCGGTGTTTTCCAGCGAACGCTGATGGTGCACCAAACAATTCTTTTTGCTGAGCTAACCTCAATATTCTTCATATAGTGTGTGTCGACAAGCCAGTAGAATAACTTTTTGCCTAAGGACTGTCTTTTCCAGTCGAACGCCAACAACTCACTTTTATACCCATAGTTACTAGCTGTACGTACAAAAAACAAGCAATTCTCACATTAGCCTGAAAAAATGGTCCACTCATTTGCGACGGTTAAACGTAAGCTCTTCTTGGCTTTTCACTGTTGTATTTGTGGATTACTGGCCGAATTACCAAGAACCTTGCATTCTCAAAGTGCTGGCATTGCCCAATACCGAAAAGCTAATCTTCCTCTGTTTTCCTTTTTGAAAGTCTGGATACCAGTTTACCATCCCAAATGTAGAGGTTGAACATGTTTTGGTGCTGTAGAATGCAGCTTTCAATTGATTCGCCGATGATTTCCTAACTTCTTTACCTGCTGTCCATGTACTTTTAATTGAAAGAGTTCTTTTCCGTAGAACCACGCACCTTCTTTATATATTAATATATATATATTTTATATAATATATATATAGTAGATAATATATATATATATCATATTATATATATATAATATAAATATTATGAATAATATATAATATATATATAAAATATATATATATATACTATAATAAAGTATATATAGTATATATACATATAATATATATATAGTATATATATAATATATATATATATAATATATATATAATATATATATATATTATATATATATATATATATATATAAATAATAAACTTTCTTTTTGCTTCACAGAATGTTAAATATATATTTATATCTATTTAAAATACAAATGAAGCAACTAACTGACCAGTCCCGCATTGAACATAAAATTATTTTTGAAGGTGGGCGGGGTCAAAAAACCTTAAACTTACAGTCCCTGAAATTTGCAAGGCCATAATGTTTCGGTATTGTAGATAAAAATGGCAGGGGTGCAATAAAAAAAATAATTCGAATTTTTTTTTGTTCCTGGTCTAAATATTATATATATATATATATGTAATTATATATATATTATATATATATATATATATATAATATATATATCTATATATATATTATATTATATATATACTAGTTAATATAATATATATATATATATATATATATAATATATATATATATATATATATAGTATATATTAATAACTATATATATATATAATATATATATATTATAATATATATTATATATAAATTATATAATTTATATATATATAATATATTATATATATATAAGGTATATAATATATAATATAATATATATGATATAATATATATATATATAATATAGTATATATATATATATATATATCTATATATTTATAATAATATATATTAAATCTTTACATATCCGGCTTGATTCAGTCGGAAACACCTACCCTAAGTAATTTTAATATTATTATTACTAAAAATTAATTACTAGATTAATAAATATATTATTAATATAATAAATAGAGTAAATCAAACAGTTAAATCACGATGGGATATTTCATGATAATTTATTTTTCACATTTGCAAGTATTATCAATACACTTTGTGTTCTTTTTCTTTTATTAAAAAATAAAAAATAAAAATAAGCCTTATTGGTTTATTTTTGTCTTAATTTTTTTTTTTTCAAATTTCCAAAAAGAAAAAAAATCTTTGCATCAAAAACGTTAGGTAGCAGCCTGGTTTATCTTCTCCCAT
>JABUQX010118054.1:0-13641 GCA_015478945.1 Trachelipus rathkii
ATATATATATATATATATATATATATATATATATATATACTATATATATATATATATATATATATATATATATATATATATATATATATATATATATATATCAAGAATGATTGACAGTAAGAAGAAAAACGGAGCTTTTATGTATAGGCTCAATTAGCTTGACTGAACGAGAAAAGCACAGAAACGAATATTTGGAACTCCCGCCAAAAGCAAACCAAAGCTTCAAAGACGCGAGAGTCGAAAGCTTCAATTTTCACATCTGGGTGATCTTCAATAAAAATAACTTGCCAAAACTAACGAAACATTTGCAAAATGAAGATTAAAGTAATAATGTAAAAATTAAAAATTATATTTATCTAATTTTTGATTTGTGTTTCAAACCGTTTATGTGTAATGTAATTTGCCATTATGTATTTCTCGGCATATATGTAGATATATATATATATATATATATATATATATATATATATATATATATATATATATATATATATATATATATGCTCTGCTGCTGCTATATATATATATATACTTTATATATATATACTTATTATATATATATATATATATATATATATATATATATATATATATATATACACAAACACACACACACACACACATATATATATATATATATATATATATATATATATATATATATATATATATATATATATATATATATATATATATATATATATATATATATAGTGATATATATATATATATATATATGTTGTGGTGTGAAATGTGTGTGCTGGAGTAAAGGAATGAGAGAGGGAGAGAAGGAGTTGCGATTCTGATGATCGACCTGCGGCACAGAGCTATTTTGGATTATGTTTGTGTGAATACTAGAATTCTAATGGTTAAATTTAAGTTTGAAAAAGTCAAGGTATGTGTGGTTGTGATTTATGGTTCATCTGAGGGAGATGTTGATGAGTATGCCACTTTCTGGGATAATCTGAATGATGTTTTGGATGGGGTGAGTAGGAGCTTCAGATTGATTGTGTTGGGTGACCTAAATGGTTGGATAGGTGATCAAAAAGGGAAATGAGAATGGTAGGAAGGTGATTGATTTTTTTGAGAAGAGAGGTATGTGTGTAAGCAATACTTTCTTCAAATACAATAGTATTCATAGGGATACTAGAGTTGGTGTAGGTAGAGACGGTATCAAAGTTAAAAGTATGATTGATTTTGTGTTAGTGAAGAAGATGTTGAAGTATGTGATGGATATTAAATCAGTTAGGGATTAGGTATTTGATTATCGGACCATTATGTTGTTTCATGTAAGATTAAATAAGTGAGGGCTTGGATGGAGAGGAAGGTGATAATGAAGGAAGTGGGTAGAATTAAGAGTGAGAAGTTAAGTGAACTATGTAGTAAGGAAAAGTATTTGAGGGCGCTTGCAAATAAATCGGTTTATGTGAGCAAGGTGAGACTGAACAAATCTGGACGTAAATGGAGAAAGCGTTTGTTAGTAGTGCAAGAGAAATGTGTGGATGTGCTAAAGTAGGAAGTAAGAATGTTAACATTGAGTGATAGAATGAAGAGGAGGTTCCAAAGGATTAGCAGTAAAAGAAGCGTGTGAGTGTAAACTAAAAGGTAATGATGAACGATTTAAAACAAAGTACTTGGAATTATATAAGGAGGAAAAAGGAATACTAAATTGTGCATACGTATGGAGAAAAGAAGAGGTAATGAACAGTTTGGGAAAGAATGTGGAATGGGAGACTTACAAGGGACTAGGGAAACTTTTTGGAGGAAGCGCAAAAGGGTGTAAGAATGAGGTAAGCGAAATACTTAGAATAATGAATAGGGATGGCTTTTGTAAGTGATGAAAAGATGTGAGGAGAGTGTGGAAGAACATTTGAAAATCTGTATAATATGGGCAGTAATGAAGAGCTGGGAGGTGTGGGGGGATTTTGATTGTTGTTTGTATTGTAGGATTTTGGAATGAGGTTTAACAAGGAGGAGGTAATATGGTAGAGTGAGAAAGTTGAGAATGGGTAAAATCTACGGTATAGATGAAATTACTGGTGAAATGATACAGAACGGAGGCGAGATGGGTGATTGATTAGGTTTGGAAGTTGTTGTAATAAAGCGTTGTTTATGAGGGTATAGTTCCGAGGAGATAGTTGGAGGAGAGAGTAATAGTACCCTTATTAAGGGTAAGGGAGATAGGAAATTGTAGAATTATAAGGAAGAATTAGTTAATTGATGTTTGCGGGAAGGTTATGCTGGTATTTATGGTTGAAAGAGTGCGTCGAGTGACTGAAGGACTGATTGGTGAAGAGAAGATGCGCTTAGGAGTGGTAAGAGGATGTGTGGATAAAATCTTTACATTGAAACAAATGATTTGAGAAAATGAGAAGAAACATAAACTGTATTTAATTTTTATGAGATTGCACAGGCGTTTGATAGGAATAAAGGGAAGCTCTATGGACAGGTGTTAGTGGATTATATGTGTTGGTGTAGGCGTCTGATGGAATCAAAGTATGGTATGGATATGCTGAAGCGTGGTGTAAGAATAATAGTGTACAAAAGTGATTGGTTTAGATTAATAGCGGAGTGAGACAGGGTTTGTTATGTCTCGGTTATCTCATATTTGTATATGGAATGGGGTTTATGAAGAATTCGAGGTGGGGTGGCAGGATATGGTGTTAGAATTATGGAGAATGGAGATGAGTGGAGGGTGCCTACCTATTATATGCGGATATTTGGTTCTTGTGTGGCGAATCTGAGAGAGTTTTAGAGGATTGGTAAGAGAGATTTGGCAGTGTGAGTAAAAGGAGGGGTTTGAAAGTAAACGTAGATAAGAGTAAGGTTATGTGTGAGTGAGGACAGTCTCAGTGTGAAGTTATGTTACCTGGTGAGCAGCTGGAGCAGTGTCTGAGTTTAATATTTAGGGTATGTGTTGGATGAAAAGGGAACGGATGAGCAGAGTGTAGTAGGAAAGTTGTGAATGGAGGAAGGTGGCTGGTGCATTAAATAGTTGGTGAATGTAAAGGGAGCTAAGTCTTAAGTGCGCTAGATCTTACATGAGGTATGCTTGGATTACATGTGTTATTGTGATGGGTGAGACTATGGGTCTGGAATAAGAAGTATAGAATCTAAGGTTCAATGTGTTCAGATTGGACAATCTTAGGGGTGTGCTAGGTTGTGAGAAGAATTAATAAAATGGAATGAACTTATTAGAGAGATTGTGGTGTGGGAGAAAGGGGTATGAGAGAATAAATGAAAAAGTATGTTTGAGATGGTTTGGTAATAGTGGAAAGGATGAATGATAGTCGGTTGGTTAAGCGATGTAAAGTGGTGAGTGTGTGGATTCGACCGGCTGGGAGAGCGAAGAGAAAGTGGATTGAGGCAGTGAAAGGAATGCTTTAAGGAGAAGAATGTGAGTTTGGTAGAGGCGAGAAGAAGGTGTATAACAGGAGTGATATGGAGGGGGATTTGTGAGGGGGTATGGTGTGGCCCCTGGGCCAAGGGATAACCCTTACACTGCGATCATACCTCATAGTGAGGGTCGATCTCTGTCCCATGAGCTTTAGGGTGTTCTGACTGGATGAGTTCTCGCTAATTAATGGTGCTGGGAGGGCGGTAAGGGCTGGGCTTTCTTTTTCGACTTATGTCATGATTCTTCTACGCTTTTCTTTTCCGATGCTCGCCAGCACCTTACCTCCATTCTTGGGAAAATAAAGGAAGATAAGGAAAGAAAGAAGAATGAACAGTATTGACACATTTGACCAATACATACTTGTCTAAATGCATACCCTTATGGGAGCCATACAATACTTTGGCAAATTCCTAATTTATATTATATATATTTATATATTTCCTATATACTAATGATATATAAATCATATATATATATATATATAATCATATATTATTATATATTATATATAGTATATATTATATACTATATATACTATATATTTATTAATATAATTATTATACTTTCTATATGTATTATATATATAATATATATTTATTTATTATTTATATATAATTATTTCATAATTATCATATTATTTTATTATTTATTTTATATTAGTAATATATATATATACGGATGATTTGTTTTTGTGTGGTTAATCTGAATGAGGTTTTGGAGTATTGGTAGAGGGGTTTGGCGAGGTGTGTGTACAAGGAGGGGCTTGAAAGTAAGAATAAATGGAGTGAAGCTAGGGTAGTGAAGTGAGGAGAGTCACGGTGTGAGGTATGTTAGATGGTGAGCAATGGAACAAGTATTTTTTAAATATTCTATGATCTGTTGGACTGAAAGGGACGGCCAGATGCGAGGTAGTAGGATAGTATGTGATGGTAGGAAGATGGCTGGTGCAATTAAACATCGTTGATGGATGTAAAGGGACTAACGTCTTGAGTGACGCTTTGGGTCATCACATGATTGTATGTCTGCTCTGGTGTTACTGTATAGTAGCGGAAATATATGTCTAGAATAAGAGGTATAGATCAAGGTAAATAAGTGTTCAGAGACGGACCAATCTAGGGGTGTGTTTGGGTGCGAGAAGATTCGAGAAAATAGAATGAACGCGATTACGAGAAATACATATTGAGATGGTTTGGTCATATGGGAAGGATATGGATGATAGTGGTTTGGTTAAACGAATAGTTTATAGTGATGAGTCATTGCTGGAATTCGAACGGTGGGAGACGCAGAAAAAGTGGATCGAGTCCATAAATGGTCAGTAAAGGAATGAAGTTTGGCAGAGGCGAGAAGAAATGGTACAGTAACAGTGAATGACGGTTTTTGTGAAGAGGGTTGGTTGTGGGGTTTTGCCAGGGGATGAACCATAACATTGACGAGATACCACGTTGAAGGTCCGTCACAGTCTCTTGAAATCGATATTGTTGGATTTTTCAGACTGCGACGAGTCTCTTCTACTAACTTTTCTGTTCCGGTGGTATGGTACGCACTCACCCCATCTGGAGATAGAGGAAAGTGTGCGTGCTGTGCCCGTGATTTTTTTTTTTAATATTGGATTCTTAATTTTTAGTAAAATTTTAATGGTGTTAGTATTTTTTTATTAGGAGTAGCTTTGAGTTTTTAAAGTTATCTGGTCAAGTGGTTTTTTACATTTAGCGTATTTAATGGATTCTTAGGAGATAATTATCTTTTTTAAGCTTTTATTTATTTTACCTTATTACTTTTTCTGGCTGAAGAATGGACTTTGTTCTGAAACGTTAGCCAATTTTTTTTTTATATTTTCTCCTATTGTTATATATTATATTTATATATGCGGTATATATATATATTTCTATATTTAATTATATTATATATATTATTTTAATATATATAATATTTTATATTATATATATATATATATATACTTACTGCTTTTCATATATTTATATATCTATATATATATATATTAATATTATATATAATTATTGTAAACTTGGAGATAATTAAATAAGTGTTTGTTTTGGAATAACTTCTGATATTTGGAAGAGTTAGGCGTTCGAGGCTGGATCATTCCTTTGCTTCCCACTTACCTTAAGCCCAAGCCTAAAACAACAAACAACAACAAAAACAATAATAATAAGTATAATAATAATGTAATATTATAATATAATAATAATATATTAATAATAATATATGATAATATTATAATATATAATAAAATATATAATATAAATAATGAATTATAAATTAATAATATAAGAATAATATTTTTTTCTATTTTTAAGTAGGTGTAAATGAAGTACCACATCAAGAAAGGCTAATATACAGTGTCACTGTACTAACATCAAGGGAAATCTAAACTAAACGACATAAAAACAATGCTGAAAGGGCTAGATCTTATATTCGTAGAGCAAAGGGGGGGTGTAATCTTTAGACTATTCTAATCTATTGTATGAGGTCACGCCCCTCCACGTCTATATATATATATATATATATATATAGATGTATATATATATATATATATATATATATATATATATATATATATATATATATATATATATATATATATATATATATATATATATATATATATATATATATATATATATATATATATATATATATATACAAAGGTGGGCATTAACGCGTTAAAGCGTTAATCCGTTAATTAACTCGTTAATTTTTTCGTTAACTTTTAACGCTTTCGTTAATTTTGAACGAGTTACATTTGTGAATTAACGTTAACGAGTTAAAATTTTCCCCTACATCCGTTAACCGTTACCTTAATTTATGAGTTTATAAAATATTTTCTTATCAGATTTTAAATTGTATTAGATTCGATTTCGATAACAGATAAACTTTTTTTTTCAAAATTTCCTAAACGCTCCTCTCAATGCAAAATGTGTTTTATTCTTACACAGTTTATTATCCCGTTTAGTAATGTTTAACATGTTTTCCTTATGCTGTATTCTCATTTCTTATTGGTTCGCTGAAGAAAAAAAAGATAGTGACTGTTGCCCGTTCAATGAGTCATTAACTTCTTTCGTTCATTACTTGAACTTGCTTCTTTTGTGACTAGTGAAAAATATAAGAAGTAGGCCTAATAAGCGTTGTAATTTATAAAAAATATACATATTTGTATTAAAACTTATATATATATATATATATGTTATATATATATATATATATATATATATATATATATATATATATATATATATATATATATATATATATATATATATATATATATATATATATATATATATATGGTAAGACTTGCTAGATAGGTGCTTCTTTTGTGAGCAAGCACCCTATATAAGAGGATGGTAAATTTAAAAATCCATATTTCAAACGATGAATTTATTTAACAGATAGTAAAGATATTCAATGAATGTAAAGAAGTAACAAAGTCCCTTCTGTTGAGATACTCTTTCTTCGTAGGCGAATTAGTAGTCACGGTTTCCAGCGCGTTTACCACCCTTGCCTCTGACTCTTCGTTTTAGCGAAAATTTGTGATCGAAATTCGGAGTCGCAGCCCTTCCGTGAAATTTACCTCTCTTGCCGAAAGCGTTTTAAGTTTGGAGGATTTCTGGAGAGAGTATCTTGAGTAAGATTTATTTCTTCTTAATGTTAATTTAATCTGAATGAATAGTATCTCAACAGGACGGGTTTATATATTATTTCATTTCGACTTATGCTAAAATTTTGCTCGCGCAAATCTTAGCATAAGTACAAACATAAATTAAAATTTTTACAAAGTTATAATGGAGTGCTACATTACTTCCCGCGCTAAACACGGAGTGAGAAAGTATGTTATAATAATTATACAAGATATAAAATTAACCTTCATTCAAATGTATACATATTTGTGGGCATTTAACAATGCGCACAAACATATAAAACATTTCAATGAGGTAAAAATAATAACTAAAATACATAAAGTTAAAGTACTTTCAAATGCAAGCATATCTAATTATGTCCGAAGACATAAGTAGACATACAAACATTTGAAGGCAAAAATAGTATACATGAAATGTAAAGAATATTCAAATACGAGCATAACTGGTTACATCCGAAGATCTAAACATATATACAAATATTTGAATACATAAAAATACAATAATATTATATATACAGAAAATAAAAGGTGCATTTAAACACAAGCATATTTGGTTATATCCGTTAGATATAAACAAACATACAAATATTTAAATGCATAAAAATACAAAAATGTTCATACATAATTATTGATATGAAACAATTGAATTATTCACAAGTTAAATAGGCCACATCGATCGAACCGTTGAATCCAAGGAAAGGTCCAGTATAAGGCGTTTCTAATGTATCCATGATTTGACCAATGCGCACGTAAATAGTTTTCAAAGCTGTAGTTACGAGAGAAACATTGCTTGACATATGTAGAGACGAAGTTGCTTGAAATTTAGGTTCTTTATTTGAAAAATTTCTTCATACATAAAAGGGAACGGTCAACCATTTAGAATTCGAAAAGGAATCAGAGTTTGTAGTGGAATCCAAAAATGAATTTCTGCCCATAATCCAAACTTAAAATGATGAAAGAAATCCATACCGTAAAGGAAGTTACATATGTAGAGGCGAAGTTGCTTGAAATTTAGGTCCTTTATTTGAAAAATTTCTTCATACATAAAAGGGAGCGGTCACAGAACCATTTAGAATTCGAAAAGGAATCAGAGTTCGTAGTGGAATCCAAAAATGAGTTTCTGCCCATAATCCAAACTTGAATGATGAAAGAAATCCATGCCGAAAAGGAAGTTTGCTATGTCTAGCGATGAATCCTCGAACTGTGATAGTTGTGAAAAGATGAAAACCATAATCCAAAATTAATTAAAAATGAAAATTGAAGTTCGTATCGATAATGTTCGTTTGCTTGAGTCATCTTCTCGGAGTGTTCTGATTGGGAATTTTAGTATTATTGTAGTTTTTTCTTTTTCTTCATTTTGTTTGTTTTTTAGAAGGCGTTGATTGAAGTTCTGGGTGTTCTTCTCCGGGTTCACCAATTATATAGGGTAAAACTTGCTAAGTTGGTGGCTTCTTTAAGAGCAAGCACCCTATATAAGATGATGGTAATTTAAAGATCCATATTTTGAATGAGGTATTTATTCAACATAAGTAAAGATATTCAATGAAAGTAAAGAAGTAACAAAAGTCCCTTCTGTTGAGATACTCTTTCTTCGTAGGCGAATTAGTAGTCACGGACTTTCCAGCGCGTTTACCACCCTTGCCTGACTCTTCTTTTTAGCGAAAATTTGTGATCGAAATTCGGAGTCGCAGCCCTTCCTTGAAATTTACCTCTCTTGCCGAAAGCTGCGTTTTTAAGTTTGGAGGAGTTCTGGAGAGAGTATCTTGAGTGAGATTTATTTCTTCTGATTCTTCTTATTGTTAATTTAATCTGACTGAAGAGTATCTCAACAGGACGGGTTTATATATTATTTCATTTCGACTTATGCTAAAATTTTGTTCGCGCAAATCTTAGCATAAGTACGAACATAAATTAAAATTTTTACAAAGATATACACACACACACACACACACACACACACACACACACACACATATATATATATATATATATATATATATATATATATATATATATATATATATATAAATTATATATATATATATATATATATATATATATATATATATATATATATATATATATATATATATATATATATATATATATATATATACATACGGAGTTTTGCGCATGCGCGCGATTAAGTGCGCAACTGCGCAAGTGCACTACCGAAAAAGTAGCACAGTTGCGCAAACGTAATTAATAATCGCGCACCGAAAATTGTTTGCGCGAATTTTTCAAAAAATTAGAAAAAAGGTGGTGGAAAAGGGTCAAGTCATTTTTATTTCACGTAGTGTATTTTTTCAATTGACTCAACGAATGGTACGGAATACGATGTGTCGAGCAAGCACAAAAATACAAATCGAGTAGAGTCACTGAGTAGACCTCACTCGGCAGTCAGTGAGCTTCTATCTGTTAATTAAGTAGGACGTGTTTGATCCATGACTCGTATCTAGTTTACCTAATATTTTGTCAGCCAAGTTTCAAAATTGTTAATTTATTTAAAAAACATATATATATTTAAGTGTGACAGTGTGAATAAATCTTTGTTCAAAACTTCAAATATTTAGTAGGTAGGCCTCAAGTTCGTGCTTGAACGTTGTGTAACCGCCTGTTAATCTTCAAACAGCTTTATATATATATATATATATATATATATATATATATATATATATATATATATATATATATATATATATATATATATATATATATATATATATATATATATATATATATATATATATATATATATATATATATATATATATATATATTAGTGATGCAGCAGATGTCATTTTTTCGCATCCGCGGATGCGGATGCGGATGTTTGATATATATATATATATATATATATATATATATATATATATATATATATATATATATATATATATATATATATATATATATATATATATATATACTATATATATATATATATATATATATATATATATGCCTAATATATTTCGAGTTTTAGCCACAATCTATTAATATAATTGTTACCAGGGTGTGGGACGGGGACCCAACTCAACCACCTCTGACCTTAATGAAAGAGATTTTACAATGGATTATATACTTTTTGCACTAGTATTGAAATTCAAATATAGGAAGGTTGTGCTTGAAAAACATCAATTTTTCTGCCTTTTCTGCTGAGAGTCTGTTTCTCTTTTTATTATATATTAGCCCAGCATTGCTAAATACTCTCTCACTTGGAACACTAGTTGGGGGACAGGCAAGTATTTCCTTGCAAGTTTACTTAAGCATGGGTAAACATTTTGCTTAACTTTCCACCAACTAATAGGATCATCATTTGTATCTAGTCGTTTTTCTTGGTGATAGTTTTCAATCATTTTCACTACATCTTTTGGTAATGCGTGTTTCTTCATCACTACTGGACTGTATAAATTAATGCCAGTGAATATGTTATTGATTTACTTCTAGGAGTGTTGTTGGTTCTGAAGATTTCGTTTTCCTTTTAATGGGTGGCGAATTAATAGATTTCTTTAAATATAAAAATATAAATATTTTTATATATCTATACTATATATATATATATATATATATATATATATATATATATATATATATATATATATATATATATATATATATATATATATATAAATCATAAGTGGGCGTGCGACTTTTTTTTGGGTACCGGAATTCTGGTCCTGCGGGACTTGAGATAAGGTAATGCAATAGCGCAACTGGGCGACTTTTCAGACTACTCAGCTAATGCGCGAATTAAATTTAAACTACGCGACTTGACAAAAAAGATTTCAAAATTACAAAGGTATATATACTTACAAAAACTTTATTTTAAAGTACTTTACATGAGCGTATATTGCTTAATACAATATATATATATATATATATATATATATATATATATTTTATATATATATATATATATATATATATATATATATATATATATATATATATATATATATATATATATATATATATATATATATATATATATATATAAGTAATGTCTTAAAGAGATATTATTATGGACTTCAGATGTAATTAGAGTATCCTTAAGAATTTAGAAGATAATATAAACTTATTTATTAAGAAAAATTTTATATACACATTAGCTTTCAGCTATTTATCTTTCAGTTATTAACTCAACACATCTGAAAGAGGGCCACGAACTGGCTGAAAGCTAATGTGTATATAAATTTTACTTAATAAATAAGTTTATAATATCTTCTAAATTCTCAAGGATACTCTAATTACATCTGAAGTCCATAATAATATCTCTTTAAGGCATTACTTACTATAATTTATAACTAGCGTCTTAAGCTTTTCTTAACTATATATATATATATATATATATATATATATATATATATATATATATATATATATATATATATATATATATATATAATATATATATATATATAAATATATATATATATAACTATATATATATATATATTAGTGATGCAGGTAACATCCGCATCAGCGGAGCATCCGCACATTTTTAAGGATCCGCATCCGCGATTTGCCCTGCGGATGTTTATTGTCGAGATTTGATAAAGAATTTTATAATAAAAATACTTAAGATGAATCTGAACTCAAACTTTAAATGAGAAAAATGGGACTCGACTCAACTGTGCAATTAAAACTCATGATTTCGCAGCATGAAGTTCATAATAATTTGAGTCAACAGAGTCACATGAGATTAAGAATGCCAAAAACATCAGCGCCTCTACAGCTTCTGTCTCCGAATAATACCATTAATCTCAACGCTAAGGAAGCATTTTGAACCATCTTCAAATGAAAATGATGACGGTTTAAAAAGAATGAAAGATGTAATAAAATTAGAGCTAGAAAAACGTTTTTTTTCTGTGGAAATTAATGACCATACTATTGCAACTTACCTAGATCCCCGTATTGTAATAATATTGTAACACAATATTAGGACAAGTTAAATCGTCGTCATTTTGTGTTCCAGTTGAAAAACTTCAATCCGAAGTCTATTAATTCGCCACCCATTAAAAGGAAAAAAACGAAATCTACAGAACCAACACCTCCTAGAAGTAAATCAATAACATATTCACTGATATAATTTCTACAGTCCGGTAGTGATGAAGAAACATGCATTAACAAAAGATGTAGTGAAAATGATTGAAAACTATCACCAAGAAAAACGACTAGATACAGATGATGATTATATAAGTTGGTGGAAGTTAAGCAAAATGTTTACCCATGCTTAAGTAAACTTCCAAGGAAATACTTGGCCTGTCCCCCGACTAGTGTTCCAAGTGAGAGAGTATTTAGCAATGCTGGGCTAATATATAATACAAAGAGAAACAGACTCTCAGCAGAAAAGGCAGAAAAATTGATGTTTCTCAAGCACAACCTTCCTATATTTGAATTTCAATACTAGTGCAAAAAGTAGTGACTAACCAGTGTGGAAGAGAAGAGTGTTCGAATTTAGTTTTATAACAAATCGAAATTATCATTAAATATATTTGCGTTGAATAATATACGAATATAAATATATATATATTACGTGAGACATACCAATATGTAGTATGTGTACCCATATATATATGTATATATATATATATATATATATATATATATATATATATATATATATATATATATATATATATATATATATATATATATATATATATCAAACATCCGCATCCACATCCGCGGATGCGAAAAAATTGACATCTGCTGCATCACTAATATATATATATATATATATATATATATATTATATATATAATATATATAATATGTATATATATGTATATAACTGTAATAGCATAAAAATAAATTTGCTAATATATGCTAATAATAATATGTAATAATATATATAACAATAACAACTGTAATAATAATAATAATAATAATAATAGCATAATAATAATATTATATATGTAATATAATATATAATAATAACCTAATATATATATATAAAGAAACTGTTTGAAGATTAAAGAGGCCGGTTACAAACGTTCAAGCACGAACTTGAGGCCTACCTACTAAATATTTGAAGTTTTGAACAAAAGATTTATTCACACTGTCACACTTAAATATATATATGTTTTTAAATAAATTAAATTTCAATTTTGAAACTTGGCCTGACAAAATATTAGGTAAACCAGATACGAGTCAGGATCACACACGTCCTACTTAATTAACAGATAGAAGCTCACTGACTGCCGAGTGACGTCTACTCAGTGACTCTACTGATTTGTATTTTTGTGCTTGCTCGACACATCGTATTCCGTACCATTCGTTGAGTCATTCGAAAAAAATACATTCACCTGAAATAAAAAATGACTTGACACTTTCCACCAAATTTTTCAAAAAGTCGCGCAATTAAGTCGCGCAAACAATTTTCGGTGCGCAACTGGAAGTGCGCGATTATTAAATACGTCTGCGCAACTGCGCTACTTTTTCGGTAGTGCGCGACTCGCGCAGTTGCGCACTTAATCGCGCAAGTGCCCAACACTGATATATATATATATATATATATATATATATATATATATATATATATATATATATATATATATATATATATATATATATATATATA
>JABUQX010118055.1:5000-10000 GCA_015478945.1 Trachelipus rathkii
TTGTCGTTCAACATAAAAAAAAAATATGAAAATAAGAACAGATAGAGACTTTCCACAAAAAAAGTAAGCAATAGGGTAATAAAGATTTCTGTTATTCAAAGAGTGAGGTTCTATTACTTGAATCAACTACCTCCTGGAACTTTTCTGTAACTGCGATAGCAGCTGAAAAATCTCAAGTAGACGGTGATGTTTTTCCTTCCCAAGCGTCTATAAGTCAGGCGCAATCGAAGAATACAGAGAGGATTGTTCATCTCAGCGATATTGGCAATTTCATAGGTGCATTATTTAGCAATAAGGAAAAAGTGGAAATATTAAAATATCTCTGGAAACCCGATTCAAAATATAGATTTCCTGCTCAGGAAGGCAAAGGTCGGAAAAGATATTTTCAAGGAAAGTGGCTTGATGATATTAAGTGGTTAGCTTACACTGATAAAAACAATGTGGTTTATTCCTCAAATTGTGCATTATTTTTGGAAACAAAAGAAAAAGGTAAAGGAAAACACCAGGAATTGGGTGTTTTTGTCTCGAGATCGTATTCAAACTTAAAGAAAGCCATTGAGTCTTTCAAAAAACACGAGGCAATAAAATATCACAAAGAATCGGCAGAAAAGAGATTTGCTGTAGAAAAAAAGGTTCAAGAAAATATCGAGAGCATCCACAAACAGATTGAGAGTCAGAAGAAAAGAATGACCGAAGACAGTAGAAAGCGGCAAATTCCAATTTGCTGAAACAATTCGATTCTGTGGGAAGCAAAATATATCGTTACGTGGACATCATGACTCATGTCGAATCGAACTCTCTTGGCCTGTGGTAAACGATGGCACTTTTCGGAGTCTTTTAAGATATTGTGCTAATGCTGAAGACGATGTTCTTTCAGAACATTTAAAAACTAGTGCTAGAAATGTCTTATATACCAGTTCCACTGTCCAAAATGCTCTAATTCAGTCGTTTGCGCATCTCATTCAACGTACAATTGTGCAAAACAAATAAAAGTAAATTTTTAACTGTCTTAGCCGATGAGGCGACCGATGTGTCCCAGGGGGAACAGTTTTCGTTGAGTGTGTGTTACGTTGATTTTGATACTCTTACCGTCAAAGAAGATTTTTTGTTTCGTCTCAGTAAATGATTTGACGGGAATAAGTCTTGGAAAATTAATTGAAGAAAAAGTAACTGAACTTGGTTGGGATATGAATAATCTAAGAGGACAGGGGTATGACAGTGCCGCAGCAATGAGTGATGAGTTCAAGGATGTTCAGAGAGCAATAAATAAAAAATGTCACAAAGCTATTTATACTCACTACTTTTTGAATTGCTTAAATTTATGCCTCACAGACGCTTCTAAATTTGAAAATATTAAAAGTGCAATTGGAATAATATCAAATTGTTTTACATTTTTTTCCTAAGTGCTAAGACGACAAAAGATTTTGAGGGAAAAATAGAACTTATTTCTAAGGGTAGCAAGAAGGGATTAAAAAAGTTTGCGAAACTCGCTGCTGTCAATGGCACGAATCGGTTTTATTATTTAAAAAGATGATAAACCCGATAATAGCAGCTTTAGAACAAATAAAATGTGAAGTTGGAGATCAGTAAAAAAAAAGCTACCTTAATTCTAAACAATGTTTATAGCGCATCTTTTCTGGTTTCCTTTTTTGTTTTAAACAGACTATTAAGTTTAACAAACAATCTTTCAAAACGATTGCAGACACGCGTTATTGATTTCGTGAGTGCATATAATGAAGTGAATCTAGTTAAAACTAAACTTGAAACCATCACAGAAAATGAGACATTAGAATTTCAGTAGATTTTTTAAGAATGTGAAGCGCATCTGAGTCCGAGCTGAGTATTGAAATTGATATACCAAAAATTAATCAATTCCAAAAATACAAGCCCAACATTCATACTTCCTACCCACACACTTATTATCGCACATCCATTTTTATACCATTCTTGGATGATTTAATACCAGCACTAGGAAAGAGCTTTTTAAATCATAAAGAAATTATATCTTCCTTGCACTTTGTCACACCGAACAGGTGTAATGTTCCATATGAGAAGATTAAAGATGTAACATTTTACGAGGAAGATCTCGAAAGCCCAATTGAGGATTTAGTAAAAGCAGAATGGGATTTACAGAAGTTGAAATGGCATCACAGCACATATCGTCCAAAAACAGCAATAGACGAACTAGTTTCTTGTTCGGTCACAATTTACAAATATTTACATCTTGTTGCAAATAGAGGTAATTTTACCCGTGTAGAAAGAAGCTTTTCAACATCATGACTTCTGAAAACCTACTTGAGAGATACTATTGGAGATGAAAAATTTACTGGACTTTCCTCCTCTAAATACATCGAAATATTAACATAAAAACTGAAAATGTTATCTCGGACTTTGCTCATTCTCATGCCCGTCGATTAAAGTTAACATCAGGCAAGATGATTTTAGAAATTTATATAAATTATTTCCATTTTTTCATAGAAATTTAATATTTGGTCCATCCACTTTATATACCATATATATATATATATATATATATATATATATATATATATATATATATATATATATATATATATATATATATATATATATATATATATATATATATATATATATATATATATATATATATATATATATATATATATATATATCAGAAACGATTTTTGCCTGGCCCCTCCCGAAAAAAAAATCTTGGATATGACACTGGTCTCGCCTATATATGTTTTGGAGCAATGGTTGCAAGAGATGGTATAGATACATTGTACAGGTTCAGGAGGTGGTCTGGGTTGGTGAAAAAGTTTTTTTTAGAAGAAGGGCATTGATGGAGGTAAGTGTTATGTTTTGAGGTATGTATTTCTTGAGGTGTTGTGTGGATCTTTGTGGGATGGAAGATGGGATGTGGTGGGTGGGTTGTTTTCTCCAAAACATATATAGGCGAGACTAGCAATTTTGTTAGAAGAAAATATTAACACACCTATGACCTTCGAGTTGACAACCAAAATTCATCCCTAACCTTGCATAGATCAGAATCAAATCACTTTATAAATATTAACTCTATGCAAAACTTAGTCTGTATCCCCAACCAACGTAAAAGAAAATTAATTGAAACATATTGTTTAAATAACTTCAACAATTTTAACACTATAAAAAGCGAACACACTTTAGATCATATTCAAAATATGTTCTTAAAACACCATTCACCCTCGATTAAAAAAATAAAACAACTTTTCAATCACAGAAACCAACAAAACGCAATAATATAACTTTTTACTTCCCACCCTACAAAAACCTACTCCAATAAGCAACAATAATGTCACAACTAAAAATCCTGTATATATATATATATATATATATATATATATATATATATATATATATATATATATATATATATATATATATATATATATATATATATATATATATATATATATATATATATATATATATATAACATATATATATATATATATATATATAGCACACTCAATTATAGCAATTTATAAAATAATTTAAATTTATATTTATGTTAATATTTATGCTAAAATTTGCGTGAGCAAAATTTTAACATAAGTTCAAACAAAATCATATATAATCCTCCCTGTTGAGATACTCAATCAATCAGAAGACAACCTGAAGAAATAGAATTAACTCAAGATACTCTCTCTAGTACTCCCTTCACAGAACTTTAAGAAAACGCAATTTCCAAGCAAGGGAGGTAAAATTCGGGATAAAACCGCGACTCAATCTCGATTGAAAAGAATTCAATAAGAAGAATCAGGCAAGGGAGATAATCGCGGAACAGTCCCTTAACTACTGATTGACTTATGATCATACGAAAAAGAAAGAGTATCTCAACAGAAGGGTACATTTATTATTTGTTTTGAATAAATACATCATTAAAATATGGATTTTTAAATATTCTTCAAATATCTATATAGGCCTCCACAAAATAGTAGAAATAATCTTTAAAAAGAGGCCTATATAATTGGTGAACCCGGGGTATGGAACACCCACTAAAGGATGACTTCAAACAATCTATCAGTGAGATTCAAAAATGTCACCACTAAGTAAATATCACAATGCCGGACAACAAAGAAAAAAGTATCTCCAATTCTCTCATCTAGATAATTCACTCATCCAAGGAAAAAACCTTACCAAATGAAGAAAAAGAAAAGAAAAAAAACAAAGCAAAATCTCCAAGACGCAAGATGAACTACAAGCAAAACCCAACTTTTTAAGTGCAGGAGCACTCCCAAGCAATATCATGAACAAGCTCATACATTCTGTGTCAGATTGGATAAAATTAAAAGTAAAAGTGGCATGGATTTTAAGAGTTAAAGAAAGTTTGCATAAGAAAAACTGGAATAAAGGTCCTATGACAATCACAGAATTAAAAAATGCAGAAAAAACTATATACAAATATGTACAAAATAAAGAGTTTCATGATATACAACACAAAATAAAAAGAAAGAAGCTTTACCAAAAAGGCACATTTTAGCAAAATTCGTACCATTTTTAGATGATAATGGAATTTAAAGGGTAGGTGGGAGGAATAAAAATTTGAATGATGTATCATATGATTTTAAACATCCAATTATCTTGCCAAATAGTCATTTCACAGTGCTTATAATAAGACATTACCATAGAATTAATGGACATTTAGGAAAACAAACAGTTTTAAATGCTTTAAGAGAGAAGTACTATATCATTGGAGCAAACAGAAGTATTAAGAAGATTCTGAAAGATTGCATAATTTGTAGAAAGCTTCATACAAGACCAACTCAACAGTTGATGGGAGATTTGCCCAGAGATAGATTAGAGTGTGACATACCACCCTTACGAGCATTGGAATAGATGCCTTTGGTTCATTTCTTGTAATAAGGGGAAGAGGGAAAGTAAGAGAAAAAAGATATGGATTAATTTTCTAATGTTTAAGTAGTAGAGCAATACATTTAGAAATGTTATATTCATTGGATACTGATGCTTTTATCAAT
>JABUQX010118055.1:15000-17500 GCA_015478945.1 Trachelipus rathkii
TTCTTCCTTTCCAATCCTTCTTTGACCTTTCCTTTGCGCCAAATAACTTGACTGTCATTAAGAACTTTTGTGTTTTGAACATTTGTGTTCTCTTCAAGTTTCCCAACTGAAAATTTTCCTCCATGGGTATATTCGTATTGTCCAACAAGAAAAAGCTATAAGGACGCATTAATATGGACGATAGCTAACTAGACATCCTAGCATGTATAGTTTCAAGAGCAGAGGTTGGATTAGCCTCCTCCGCATCACTCAGAACAAATGCATTATTGTAAGCGCATCCACACCAACGTTTTGAAAATGGGACTTTCACATTCTGTCCTTCTGACGTCTTTAAACTTTCATTAAACTTCTCCATTTCTTGAGGGTTCTCAATTTTGAACTCATCTTTCCCACGCATATCAGCGGATCAATTTTGGATTTCTCAAATTCTTCATCGGCATTGTTTGGAGAACAAGTTATATCAATCGACGATGAACATCTCCTCTCCTTCTTAACCTGAACTTGAGGTTTCTTTTACATTTAATCCATCAGGCATAAAGTCAATCCAAGAATATTGATGAAATAAATCTGAAGTTCCAGAAGTTTAGTCTGACCTTCATCATATGCAACTTTGATTACTGCGGTGATTTCACCAATTCCATTTTCCTTTTCATATCTCTTCGCCTTTCTCAAACAAATCACGGATTTTTCCCAAAGTGGGATCTGTCTCTTGGGGCTTGATTAGTTTATCTTTCCCGACATCTAAGCTCTGTTCTTTGTCTGACCTTAATCTCAACGAATAGTATGCCGAATCAACTCTACTTTTACCACTCTCAGACGTCTCCGCCGGAACCTCAGACTGTATTGCCTCTCCAACACTCGCTTCAAGACGGTCTGAGTTTGAGGAATTCCCTTGTTTTTTTAATGGAAGGGTTCCATTCACATTTTTAAATGTCTTACGATTTTCTATAGTAGTTTCAGTTTCATTAGTTGCTTTGACAACGGGTGTGTCCTTGCTAATATCGGGTTTGTCACCAATTCCGAACCCTATTATCTCCGAACCTAACGCGCCTGGGATATTTAATAATGTTAAATCATAGAGTGCATCTTTTAAACATAAAGCTTCTACATAACCCGTATAGAACGGTGTCTGAATCTAAATTCTTGCTTCTGGGGCTGTTCTAAGTATCACGAAGTACGGATGCCTTAAAGCCATTTATAGAACCATTTGTAACAAGCTTGAGGGAATGTTTGACGTTTGAATTATTCTGACATGACATGGTTATAACGGGGATTGATTTACAGTCGACATGCAACATGCCGTTCTTTAACATTTTACTCACATCAACACGCCTATCTTCTTCACAATTTAGCATGCCGCTGCAAAATCTTCTTTGTTGACACACTTATTAATTGTATCAGCGGCATTGTGTATTTCTTGTCTTGGTGCATGCCATTTTTTCTCCGACGTCTTGTTATCACGATTATACCTATTGTCAAAATGGAGCCGGTTGCGTGAAAATCTATTGTTTTCGTTTTGGGCTGAAAACAAGCATTGGAACCATGGCCGACTTTGTTGCATATTCCGCAAACTTTGGTGTGTTGGCGTTGAATGTTATGGTTTAGTATTTCCTCGTTACTACTAGATGCCACAGATGGGTTCAAGTCTTCCCTTTTGGTACAAAGGTTCCTTCCCCTTGCTTGAAGAAATTTATCTGCATGAGAAGCAATGTTATTTGAACTAGAGAGTCCTGTTTCTCTAAGATGAACTGCTAAGTCCTTGGGGCAACAGGTGAGAAATTGATCGACCACCATGAGATCGGTTAAACCTTGATAATCTTAGTTAAAACTTGAGAGCTCGATTCACCTTGATAGATATGATTTAATCCGATTTAGGAGTTGTAACGGGCCCTCGTCTGCTTTATGCTTGACTTCCTTAAACTTAGACCGATAACCATCCTCAGTCATATTAAATTGAGTAGGAAGGGCTTCTTTTAAGCTAGAAAAATCATTTGCTAAGTTGAGTGGCAACTTGCTATATACTGACAGAGCACGTCCAGTTAGAAGCGCACTGAAATAGAGAGGCCATAAACTGCGATCCCAATTAGAAGATGTCGCATAACTCTCGAAACGTTGAATGTAAGCGTCCATTTCATCAATTGATTCAACGAACGAATCCATATTCGGTGCCTTAACGTTGGTCGCTGAGGATACATTGTTTGAATAACCGGAAGATTGAGACTGATTGGACAGTCGTATGCGTTCTAATTCGAAGTTCCGCGTATATTTGGATTCTTCGATTTGTTTATCTAGTAAGGCAGCTTTCCTAACGTCTTCCTCTTTCTTTCTTTCGGCTTCCTCTTTCATGAGTTGAGGATTTCTATCAGCTTCCTCTTTATTGAGTTGAGCATTTCTTTCAGCTTCCTCTTTCTTGTGTTGAGGATTTCTTTTAGCTCTTTCTAATTCAGCAGCCTTTTCTTCTTTATAAGCTTTCTCTCTTTCTTTAATAAATTCGACAGAC
>JABUQX010118056.1:0-5000 GCA_015478945.1 Trachelipus rathkii
ATTTTACGAACTACAGGTCGGATATATTATTATTTAATTAAATAAATTATGAAATTAATAATATAATATTACAATGTATTAAGTATTCATATACTTTATATTAAATTAGTACTGGTTAAGATACAGTGAGTATGGCAATAGTAACTAGATTATGGAGATTGAACATTATAGTCTAGATATATTTAAACTGACTGGCCCTTAGAATTGATTTAATACGGATGCTGATAGTATTTATTCTGAAGTGTTGTTTATAATTCATAATTGTATATAAGCATAGAAAATAATTTTCTAAGAAAGAAAACTTTTTTATATTTGATAATATATTATAATTACATATCATTATATTTATTATTCAGTTACACTTGTATATACATGTTTCCAATTTTAGACTTATCATTTTAATAAGTTTATATTTATCTTTATTAATCTTATTTATCTTATTTTTTGCTCAATTTGTTATATTTCCGTGTATTATATATTATTCTAAACTCTTAAATTATTATTTTCTTATAATATTATGCAAAGAAGGAAATTTAAGATTTTAGGTATAATATAATTTATATATATTTAATTTTTGAAAACAGAGATTAGCACCATATAAATAATATATAATATCGTGTATGTGATCCGTTCGCGGTCCGATGAAACGCTCTAGGATGGATTTTCATGACAGCGATACTAGAGTCTTCACACTAAAAAGGTAATATAAAAGGGGGCGTTAGGAGGTATTCTTTCGACTTATGCAGTATCATGCGCTTCCCTTTGTATTTGAGCCGGTGTTATATGGCGAGGATCTGTATCTCTGCGACGGTGGTGTGATGAATAATTTTCCTGTGGAACAGGTACGTGCTACTTGCAACAAAGTAATTGGTGTTAACGTCAACCCCATTAAACAGACAGGATTAAAATATTTGTACCTGTTTTAGAGTTTCATTCTTCCTAATGATAAAGCTATCCACAGCAGACTATTTGCTTATTTTGTTCTTGTTTATCATTGTCCATTTTCTCGTTATATTTGCTTTTAGCAAAACAGAGATTTGGAAACGGTAGCGAGTTGTGGACCGATAAAAAAATCTTGACAGTAAAATCGCTCGAAACTTTTTTATAAAAAAAATCTGTCGACCAATTTTTTCCTCGTGTGTTTGGAATGTATCGAAGAGTGGCATATTGTAAAAAAAACAAAATGTGGTAAACGTTGTACAAACTATAATATATTAAAATTATACTTCTCAATGTTCAATTTATAGATTTTCGGACTATTCTGTGTGAGTGTGCTTTTTGCGCTGCAAATATTTGCCTGAAATGAATTCGAACATAGGATATGCTTCGTAATAGCAAAAGTTTCTTTTAATAATCACAAATACTTTTAGTATTTTTGAAAAATTCCTCCTGAACATCATCGTGTAATTATTTTTTAAAAATTATTTAATTTACGCTTGGCAAAGGCCATAAAAAGAGGGGATATAGATTATTATTTTTTAAGACCATTTGTTTTTACATTTTTTGATTTCACTTAAGAGAGGGTGTATGACTGACGGAGAATGGAAGGCCTCTGTTATTGTTCGCTGATATTTGTTGTGTGTGGAACTAAAGAAAGTTTGAAGAACTGGTTTGAGGGTGTCAAAAGGGTTTGAAAATGAATAGTTAAAAGTAAGTTTTGGTGGGGGTTAATTTGTAGTTCCGAGGTGTAAGATCATATTGGATGAGAAGCATTTGGAACAGGTATCTGAGAATTTTTAGGATATATTTTGGATGAGAAGGGAACGAATGATGCGAAGTGTAGTTTGGAAAGTTGTGAATGGTAAGGAAGGTGGATTTCCAAGAATAGACCCCTCCGTCCGCCCCCCCCCCCATCATCACTTGAGAGTTGATGGTCGTCTGTATGTAGCATTGATGCCGTCGCTGATTTATCAATCTGTGTCTGGTACAACCGTCCTTCTTTCTTCATAAATCTACAACTTGCGCTATTTTACCACTACTTTTCTCGGTCCTCCTTAAACATAATCATCTTATTCTTATCAAAACTCGGAATGTGTTAACAAAGCATTGGTGTAGCCCCCTACTCGTTTCCCTGATCTTCTTAAAACCAACCCTTTATTTTTCTCCTTTCCTTCATCTCTTATCCTTCAACCTAATGTGTTAAAATCTTCCTTCGATCACCATATTATCTATGTACCCTGTTCTATCTTTTCAGGCCAAACGCGGGAAGGACTCCAGCCTACTGAGAGGAAAAGTTTTGGCCCTTTGATGCTGCTAACTGATCTGACTTGCTGTTGTGCTTCTTTGATTTCCCGTGGAATGGCTACTGATTCCGTGGGATTTGTCCCTCGGAGTGTGTTGAGAGCATTACCGAGGTTACTCTCTTGCGTGGAGGTGTTCATTCCATATTCTTTCCCATCAACTAAACTTAACAAACCTTTGATAACTCTCCCTTGTTTCGTGTTACTTCGCACGGTGAATCGGTTTCTAAGGAAAAGAAAAAAATAAAGAAAAAAAAAAAAAAAAAATAAAAAAAAAAAAAAAAAAAAAAAAAAAAAATAAAATACAAAAATAAAAAAAAAAAAAAAAAAAAAAAAAAAAAAAAAAAAAAAAAAAAAAAAAAAAAAAAAAAAAAAAAAAAAAAAAAAAAAAAAAAAAAAAAAAAAAAAAAAAAAAAAAAAAAAGAAAATAAAAAAAAAAAAAATAAATAAAAAATAAAAAAAAAAAAAAAAAAAAAAAAAAAAAAAAATGCGTGTATAAATATATATTATATATATATATTTATAATTTATATAAATATATATTTATAAATTAAATTTATGGTGAACGACTGGGGACTTCGTCCCCGCCCTCTGTCCCCATCAAGCTCAAGCAGCCTAGAAATATGGAGTTCAAGGAAACTATTTCCATTAGGGCTCGAGTCTATCGGGGACAGCAGTGCGGGAACGAAGACCCCCCCGTCCGGTCCACATTGAGTTCGAGGAGGACTTTGATTACTGATTATCTATGCGGTCAAGTCTGGGTGTTTGTTAGTTTTAATTCATGAAAACGGAGTTTTTTTTTATATATATATATATATATATATATATAAATATAATATATAATATAATATATAATATATATATATATATATATAATATATATATATAATATATATATAATATATATAGTGAGTCAATCTACTCGCGTACTCAGCGCGAGTCGACCCTATAGCGACTCACGCTGCTTGAATCAACATACTCGCAAAAATTTTCTACTGGGCACAACTTTAAATTAATTGCAATATATATAATATCTATATATATATATATATAATATATATATATATATATATATAATATATATATATATATATTATATATATATATATATATATATTTTTTCTTTGAATACAAATGATCTTAAACTTAAAGAGTGCTTGCAATGACATTTGTTTTGCACCCCACTCTTTTTTTTCATACGACAAAAAAATTAATAAATCTTGCGCGTTTAAAAAAAAATAAAAAATATAGCCTCCTTCAAAATTGGTGATTGATAGAGGAGAATTTCCAATGATTTGTTTCCATCCGTTTTATTTTATTTTATTTTACTTTATGAATGATCCTGACAAGGAAATCGGAAAGAAAACAATTACTTTCAAAGTATGTAATCAGAATGAAAATCTTCATTAGTAAAATGAAATCTGAGGTAGTTTTATAGGCTCTGTTTATCTATGTAAGAACGGCCTTTTTTGTATTTTAAAGATGTAAAACTGTAATTTTTAATATCTTGGGGAGTAAAAGTTGGTTTTCTGTAGACAGAGGTTGAAAATTTCTCGGTGCTCTCCCTGACCAACACATCAAGAAAAGGCAAAATACCAGTTGTTTCAAATTCTATTGAAAATTTAATATTAGGGTGAAGTGAGTTGATATAATTACAAAATGGAATGACATCTTCATTGTTATTGAAAGTGCATAAAACTTCTTCAACATAACGTCTATAGAATTTAGGGGCTGGAACAACTCTACTGTTCATGAAAGTTTTCTCCATATAATTAAGAAAAATGTGTGCAAAGATGGAGCCCAGGGGTAAACCCATCGTGACACCATCCACATGCTGATATATTTTATCATTAACAAGGAATTTTTTAAATGCTCTAAAATTTCGGGCATGGTTTTCTCAGAAATTTTTAATGAAAATTATATTTAATTGTTTGATTTTATTTGCGCTTTATCTAAAAAATAAAGAACTACAACTACAAATTGAACACACTATCTATCTATCTATCTATCTATCTATCTATATATCTATCTATCGCTTATCTATCTATCTATCCTATCTATCTATCTATCTATCTATCTATCTATCTATCTATCTATCTATCTATCTATCTATCTATCTATCTATCTATCTATTATCTATTTATCTATCTATCTATCTATCCTATCTACTATCGTATTATTCCATTTATCTAATCTATCTATTATAAAGACAAGAACTGAATTATTTGTATGCAAGCACAACATTCTTATAAACTTATATAATAATATATATAATTTATAATATATTATATATATATATATATTATATATATATATATATATCGCGACTTTGTATGTCCATCAATAAAATTTCAATATTATCCGTTTTCTGAAACTTTTATAAAGAAAACCATATTTCTACGGAAACATTTCTAATTAATTATTCTTTAGTAAATTTGTATATGAAAAAATAGAAAAATAATTCCAGAGTATATGTATTGGATAGTTTACAACTTGAAAAATACTCTGCAATATTGCTATTTTTGTAATGAATATGCTGTCAGTGAGGAGAGGGTTTGGAGA
The DNA here is from genome assembly GCA_015478945.1 of Trachelipus rathkii. Classification (NCBI taxonomy): domain Eukaryota; kingdom Metazoa; phylum Arthropoda; class Malacostraca; order Isopoda; family Trachelipodidae; genus Trachelipus; species Trachelipus rathkii. Next base: position 4,803 of record JABUQX010118056.1, read on the forward strand.
TTTTCTGTTTTTTTTTTTTTTTTTTAAAAAAAATCAATTTTTTATTTATTTTTTTTTTTTAATTTGTCTTATTTTTTTATTTTTTAGGCGCAAATTGCTCTTTTAATTTTTATTTTTATAAAATTAGTAAATAATCCTAATTATTACCTAATTAATAATAAGTTTAGTATATATAATTATTATTTAGTTTAATTATTT
>JABUQX010118056.1:12500-29041 GCA_015478945.1 Trachelipus rathkii
AATTACATGAATACATTTTAAAACAAATTTTCTTAGAAGTTTATGACAAAGTAAGTTGCTTTTAACTTTAAAAATAAATGAAATACCAAGTATCTGATCTTGAGCATTAAGGTACAAAAATGTTAAACAAATTTTCTTGAGCAACTACATTAAGGTAATAAATTTCAAAAGTGTACAAATTTTAAACAAAATAAAATTGAATTTTTAATCATTGAGTTGTCGAAAGTAATCACAAAGTAAAAAAAGGAGCCCAGATAATATAAAACATTTAGACACTAAAAACAATTTTAACTTGAGCTTGTGGCGAAATGTATTGTAGCATGGAAGTGTAGTATTAATATGTTTAAAAATTTAAATTCCAATTGTCAGTTAGTAATGTTTCTAAAAAAAAAAACGAGGGTGACGAGCTTTGATTAAATGATCATAAAAAAAATTAACGGAGGAAGCAGCATCCACATCCTGAAGCGGATACATTATTTATAATACAATTAAAAAGAAAAATGAAACTAATTACACTAAAAAAAATTTATACTATCGCGAAGTCGATATGCGAGTGAATAATTAAATTTTTCCATTTTTTATTATTATTATTATTATTTATTATTATTTATTATTATATTATTATTTATTATTATTATTATTATTATTATTATTATATTATATTATTATTAATATTATTATTATTATATTTATTTGCGTAGAAAAAAGTATTAATATTATTATTTTTTATATGATTATTATTATTACTTATTATTTATTATTTATTATTATTATTGATTATTAAACACTTATTTTCAAACTGGGCGCATTAATATTTTAAGGCTCACTCTTTGAGACTATAGGGAAATAACACGTACCACAAGATAAAAAAAAAGAAAATGCAGAAATATTCACCAAAAAAACTTTATATTAAAGTTTGGCTACAAATGAGGATTTAGCTTTGTAGACGACAACAAAGAAAAAAGAATACATATATAAATTGACATAAGAGTAGAGTGAAAATTAGTGGGTCACTACTAAGAGGTAGTCAAAAATATAAACGAAATTAGTGGTAAAAAATCGTGCATGAATTTATTCACTTTGAAAAAATAAAACGCTCGTGAGAAAGATTATCTAAAGTGCTGGTTATAAGCATGAAAAGTATAAAAAAAATTAGGTTGGTACTTATACAACCAAATCTCACTGTGTTTCAAAATTAAATAAAGAAAATTAAAAAACTTTAAAAATTCTAAAAAAAAAAAAAAGGGATTTGAAAAAAATCAAAAATATTCCAACGAATATTTTTGTGGAACGAAATTTCATAATACCAAACTGTTAATCTAAAATATTACGACCGAAATGTAAAGTCGGGTGGAAGAAAAATGTATAAATCAAAATATAGACTTACAAAAATTCACTACGAGAACCGATGTATAAAAAACAACTTATCGTACCTAATTCTTAGGAAATAATGCATTTTGGAAATCTAAAGATTATCTTTTGGGGTCGATGGAGGACGCGGAGAGGTGGAGGGGATTTGAACTTCAGATTTTACCACATACGTTTTATGAAAAATAAAATAAGATAGTCTAAGCAAATAACAAAATTTTATATAAAATGCGACTTTGGAAGTGTGATAAACGATTTTTGAGCTTACGTGAGAAAAAAAAATAAATATAAAAAGAAATTCGTGATAGACAATTATTCTGAAAGTCCTTCGGGAGAAGAAAACTGATAATGAAATAGGGAGAATAGATATCTCAAATTTTTCCTTTCATATAATCTTTAACACATAAATTCATTGTTCAAAAATGTATTCCCTGCCAGTCGAAAGAAAGTAATTGAACTATGAATTGTTGCAGAGTTTTGAAGAGGTGGGTTCTAATGAAGTATCCCACTGAGGATATAATGGTTTTAATTTCAACCTGGAAGTTTGAAAAGTTACAAAAATGTGGATGAACAGGTGAAGATTCAGGAAGTTACGAATCTTTTGAAATCAGACTTGTTTGGAAAGAACAATGGGAAGGGTATCTGAAGGTGCATTTGTCGGATACAAAAGTGCATCCTTGTGGGAGAAGGAAAATGTTACTCGTAATTAGTCTTGGTTGGCTTTTGGGACAGGAGATTGAAGCTACAACATTGGAAAGAAAGGAAAGTAAGGTTTGATTTCCGGCTTCTAGAGTATAGGGTGTTTTGTAAGGATAAGGATTATACCTGCAACGAATGGTGTTGTTTATTGCAAAATTTGGGAATAGAGTACAGGCGTTATAGATTTCCCTTGGTATCTGGATTGAGGAGAAACCAAAAGTAAGGAAAAGTTAAAAGTTGTTTATGTCATAGGGAGTCTCTTAGAAAAGAAATTTAGTTGAGAGGATGTGGGGATTATCTACGTGACTAAAAGACCAGAAAAGAAAAAATTTTTTTTAGGAAATTTCGTGAGAGTGTGATATTATAGGATCAAAAATGTAGAGTAGTACGAATAAGAAGTTAGTTGGAGAACATTAGAGAGTTTCGTTTGAGAAGGAACAATTTATCTGTGTACAGAGCTTACTGTAAGTGTTCAAGTTTAAGATGTAAGTAATAGCTTTAATAATGTGGGCATTTTTAATTCTTGATATATTTGGTTACCATGGGAAGCAAAGGAAAAGAATATGGTTTAATACATTAAATTTCATAAATAAATAGATATTTCGAAAATTTGAAATGAGTTTAAGTTATCTGTTAGTAATTACATTAAATTTCATCAATAAATAGATTTTTGATTTTACTAGTAATAAAAATTAAAAAATATATGGGGAAGCAAAAGTATATTTGTTCTAAAAAAAAAATTTCTTTAAATCTGTTAAAGTAGTAGTATTTTGATATTTTGTTTTCTAATTTCAGAGAGAAGATTGTTAATATCAAGGTAAAGAAGATCCAATTTCTCAAACATTTTGTGTGTGAAGATAGGGGAGAAGGAAAGTTTCATGAGAAAAGGGTTGTATATTGGATTAATAAGCAAATAAGATTTGAAAGTTTAGTGATCTTACCATTAATTTGTTATAAACTTTTCTTTTTAATATTCTTTAATGAAAATGTGTTTACAGTTTCATAATTTTACATGTTAGAAATGTTTTTCTAATATGTTTTGTTATTTATACATTGATGTAAATAAATGTAAAATAGCCGGCCCGTGGCACTTTAACAAGAAAATGTTAACATATAAAAATAGTTGTGGATGGTACAAGATGTTCCTGTTGAGGAATGGAAAAAGATAAATAGATGGTGATAAATGAATCTGTGTGATGTGAGGTCGTGTTGATGTGTGTGGGAGTTTTGGATTGGAATGTGTTTTGTTACAGTGATAAGTCTGTTAAAGAAGGAGGTATTAGTGTGGTTAATGTCCTTGTGTTGAGAGTGAAAGGTATTGAAAAATGCAATGAATGTGGCTTTAAAAGAGTGTGTTTGGGTAAGTTTCTTTAAGTGTGTTCAATATCATAATGTGAGTGGTCTTTTGAGTTTATACACATAAGAAAATGAAGTGTGTGTGTAATGTTTCAGTCGTGACCGAGTGAAGATTTATGACTTAATGTAAGAGTGTGGAAGTTTCTGTTGTGAGAGAAATGAGTGAGCTAATTTTGTGTTTAAATGCGTGGAGAATATATGATTTGCGAAGAGGATATTTGGAAAGTTTTGTTCTAGCGAGGGAAAGGAAAAAGTAAGAATCAGAATGCGAAATGCACATAGGTGCGGTTTAAGTAATATTTGGAAAAGCGGAGAAGTGAGAAATTTGGAAAGAGATTTGACAAGTGTGTCGTGTGAAAATATGAGGCATGATTCAGTTTGCGAAATGGAAAGTTTAAGAAACAACTCGTGGAGAAGTAGTTAAAGAATGAGCCTCGTTGTGCAAAGGAATCGCCTGAGATTCTGATGAAAATGTTAAAGGGGAGAATAAATTAAATTTTTAATTAGACCTGAAAATAACTTAATGTTATATGGAACTTCAAAGAAAATTTCAAAGGAGGAGAAGACGTGAAAGCTTTAATGAATGTGGAGAAAGACTCAGTGTTATATGGAACTTTAAACGCTAAATCTTGAGCTTTACTTTGCGAATGTGATAAACATTGTTCTTTAATGCGAACTGGAGGAAAATAAGGAGCATGCTGAAGAGGAGAAAGAGTTTTCACCCTAGCGGTGGGCAAAGGTAAGAGAGATTTAACCACTGGAGAACTACTAAAAGGTGAGGTAGCGCCAAGAGCATGGCTAAAATCCCATCGAAAAGCGTTTGTGCTACTATCTATCTTATTGGGGAATAGAGCCTTGGCATGTGCTTTGCCATTTCCATTTTCTACAATATTAACACTACCTAAATTTAAGTTCCCGCTATGGGCATGCGCGTTGCCAATGTCTAAATCATCTATATTAATGCAAGTCTCAGTGTTGCCTACAGCGTGAGGAGGAGAGTCCCCTATAAGTTTCCCATTTAATAAATATTCTAGAAAACATGCTACTTTTAGGACTAACTTTAATTTCCTTTGTATGTATATTTGCGATACCATTTTCAGACCCAGTTATGCTAACCATTCTGTTTTGTATATAGAGAATTTCTACCCTTGATAAATCATGCTTAAATTTTATTAAAAATCCTTGTCGAAGCTGTACTTATGAGCTTAAAACATTAGCTGTGTTTTTAGGAGAATACTTATATCGTCATGCAAAAAGCTTTCCCGCCATTTAATTTAACTATTTCAAGAGAAAATAGGTTTAGCGCATGCATTAGAGCTGCATTGACAAGTGTGTTCAGCTGGACGTAGCTGCCGAACATTGCGATCCCACTGGGTTCGATTGAGCGTAAGGTGTGGCTTCCCTGGTTTCTGGAGTAAAAGAATGTTTCTTCCAGTTGTTTACTAGATCTCTTTTAGAGAAATGAATAGAACAGATTGTGGGCCCCCTGTGTGTCTGAATTTCTTTAGAAGGAATCTTACCACCGCTGAAGCGAGAATTTTGTGGAGAGGGTCTATAAGGAGAAAAACATTGAAAATGCCCATCTTGGGTCAAATGTTGCGGATTTTTCCGGCGATAACAAGTGTGTGGAGTTGCAAAAGGTTTGCGAGGAAAGGAGGAGGGAGTGTGATGTCCCCTATGTGGTGTGGGAGCCGACGGCTCTTGAGTTCTTCAAAAAATCGTTGCCGTAAAGTTGAATGTGCAACGTTGTTATCGGCATGCGAGTGTTTCTTTTGTACATTTGTGTTGGTCGCAGAAAGCGCCTGATTCGATAAAGTTTTAGAAAAAGGTGGAGGAGCGACATTGTCACCAATAGGAAGCTTATTCGTAGTGGCTGTGTCTATCAGTAAATCATATGCAAAGTTTGTTACATTTGGATAGACAGGTGAGGATGTGTTGTAGTTCACCTGTGGTTCGGGACGGCTCTGTCCCTGGGGGTATATTGGAATAAGAGGCATGGAGATGTACTCCGTGTCAGATACAAAAGAAAGAGAGTTCTTGTGTGCCTCAAACCTTATCCTAGGCTGAGTAAGAAAATTAGTTCCTAACAATAAGTCAGATTTAAAACCGCAAAATGTGTCATCTACTACAATGAAATGTACGGGTAAAACAGTGTTGCGCATGTGAAGATATAAAACGGTAGTCCCGAGCTGGTCAAAAATATCGTCCGTGACGGACTTCAATGTGATCGGCGTTTTAGTAAGTGGTATACTAATAGCAAATTTGCATTCTAATTCTAAGATAAGTGACTGTTTTACCAAACTGGAAGTGCTCCCGGTATCGAGAAGAAAGCGTTTATTTCTTAAAGTGTGATTATTGAATGATATATGTGCCTCTAAAAAATGAGCGGGACCAATCAATGAGTGAGAGCTTGCGTCTACATCGTCAGCCAAATTAGTGTCATTCGTGCAAGAAGAAAAAGTTAGCTCTCCTTGAAGAGCTGTAGGATTAGAGGAAGGCTGTAAATCTTTGGGATATAGAGGAAGGTTTGACTCCGCTATAGGTAGTGGGCGAGTAGAAAAAGTTGAAAAATTAGGAGCTGGAAGCGCCTCTGGAGAGGGAGAGGGAGAGCGAGATTTAAAAGATTCGTCTGAATCTAAATTAATAAAAGATGGATGGGAAGTGGTTAAAATTTCCTCATTAAAAGCGATAAAAGAATCAGAAAAATTATCTAGAGAAGCAGGGTGAGTGCCCTGTGGTACCCTTTGATTTATAATATTTGAGGCATTTAAAGAGTGAAAATCAAAATCAGCGAAGAGCGGTAATGCGGGAGAAAGATTATAATCTCTAATTAAACATTCAAAAGAGTTAGTATGAGATTTGAAAGGTAAAACATTATTAAAACAAGAGGTGGAAATAAGGAAATCATGCGGATAGTTAGAAGAATTTAGCTCTAGAAAGTTACACCTATATAAATTGTTATGCAATTCATTTCCAATAAATTCAGAGTACCTTTCGACATCTTTTCTAGTGTGTGTTAAAGCTCTTCTTCTACTTATACCATTATACCTCTTAACTATATCGCTCTGTCTGTAAACATTGAAAGTGTGGCTTTCAACCTCATTCCTATGCTTTATATCTACAAGCGTCTCAATATCCAATCTTACCTCCCTGCTGTGTTTCACCTCAGCGTCTGCTCTGACCTGTCTATCAAATGTGAGGCTCGTTCTATTACTGGGCAAGTGCTCTATAGGCGCGAGAGCTATCTGCTTTCCAAAAGTGTTTGCAGAACAGTCACTACTACTTTCAGTGCTATCAAATAGTCTACCTGGCTCAATATCCACACTATCTCCTACCACTGCTACATCATGTGGTATATTATGACAATAAAAACAAGCGATACTCCTACCTTTCAAATGATCATTTTCTGCAAACTCCATATTTAAAGTTATATGCGACTTAACCTCAAATCCAAATTCACCATTGACAACTTCACCATCGTTACCATCTTCAATTTCATCTGCGCTTGAGCTTTGAATATCAACTTGCAACTGCTGCATATAAACCTCGTTCTTGGAGTTGACTTTTGCCACACTGCGGCCTACCTCGGCAATATCTGTGCTTCGCGAATCTGTTTCAGAGTCATCATTTATCTGTAAAGTTTTAATAAAAGAATGGGGAGATAAAGGAGCTTTGGTAAGAGAAAGATCCATATTCCACTTTTCCAATTTGAAATTTGGAATATGTTCTTTGCAATGATTAATACTCTGTGTCATTTCTACTGCTTTAATTTTTTTATGCTTAAATTTTGCCCTCTCTGGAAACTGTGACTGCTCAATAGAAGTGGACTTTTGGGTTCCCAGAGGTAGATTGAAACTTTGTGTCATGACTACTTTTCTATCTTCGGGCGTAAAAAGTGCTTCATCAAAACCTGACTCGGCTGAGTCCTTAAAATCTAAATCTAAAAAAGAAGTATTAGCGCTATAATCTTTATCATTAACGGTGTCCGCTGCACCTGGAAAACAATATTGCGAAGTACTCTTTAAATTTATATCATATTGATTGTTAAGGCATGCATGAGAGTGATCATTAAATTTAAAATCATTATGAATAGCAAAAGAAGACCCATTCATGGACCTGTCCAAATTAATATGAGGAAAAATAACCTTGCTGTTGGAATTCACATGTGTAGCGAGTGTATTAACATTTGCGATAAGTTCAATATCATTGTGAATAAAAACATTGTTACAAAAATTATTTGTTTGTGTAGAGGCGTTTTTATCATGTATAAGTGTTAAACATTGTGAATTAAAATTATTTTTACATAAAGAAGTTTTAAAATTTGAGCATTCTGATGGAAACATAACATCATCAGTAGGTTCTCTAAACAATGAGAACTGGTTAGCGGTGTGAGAGACATTCATAGTTGCCGCTAACGAACCATGAGAAATGGATTCAACGTCGATTCCATTTATAGCTGCTTGAGAAGTCCCATGAGAGGTGGCTTCAGAAGGAATATTAAAAGAATTATCATCAAAAACTGTGTGTGAAATATTTTCTAAACCATTTTTATTACATGAGTTAACATAAGCAAAAGTTTCCCTATCATTTTTAGTTACAAACTTTTCCTCAACCCAATTATGCGAAACTTTATTTAGAACATCCATTTGAGCTGTGGGGCTCGTGCTAGCATGTTGATATTGGCTATCAATTTCTGTAATGGAAGCATTAAAATAATGAGGAGCCTGGAGTGGAGTCGATTGAGAGGGTTGCTTCCTTTTACATAAATTACCTTTCTTGCAGAAAACAACATGAAATCTATTTTTAGTACCAACATTTACATCAAATTTATATTTGTTAAAAGATTTCGTGTCAGAAAGAACGTTTAAATAAGATGTGTGAAACAAAATAGGAGACTCTACCTGTTTATTTCCATTGAACAAACCCCTGTGAGTGATGGCTGGTCTGATTACCATAACATCCATTTTTGGCTCGCTGCTACCGTGAGAGGTGGAGTTTCCATAACCATGATGAGAATATTTTCCAAATTTATGAATCTGGAGAGGAGGTGGTGTACCATTGAGATAGTTTATTCCCAATGTGTCGTTTGCTGAAGTACTTACATTACAGGACGAGGAGAGATTGTGCTGGAGAGAGACAGGTTTGGACTGTTCCGGCCCTCTCGAAAATGAAAATTTTGTGACTTCTCATTGTGATTGATATCTTGAAAATGTTCCAGTGGTTGAGAACCGACTTCTTGTGGCACTCTCCAATTATCCTGTGGATGACTTTGAGAAGAGAAATTAGAAAAGGAGAGTCCGGCGTCCCGGTAATGTCTCCAATTAGGCACATTATCGACCCTTGCGCGGTCAAAGAAATTAATTTTGTAATTATTATCTCTCATCATTTAATACTTAATATATTTGATAGAAACATTAGTTTGTGGAGCAAATGTTTTTCAAAATAGTGACGTGAATTATATCATTAATAAAAGAAAAACATTAAATATTATATAACCCCTTTAAATTGAAAGTGACTTTAAAATGTTATATAAATTTCTGAGAGAGTGGGGTAAACAATATTCCAAATTCCGATATATCAAAAAAATAAAACAGCGAAAAAACAATATGGTACCGTAAGTATATAAATCCTCAGTGTAGTGATATCTGGCACCTGGGAGCGAGGGCGATGCGTTCTGCGTGTTCCACCAAATTGAGTCGCTTTCACACGGCGACGGGGGGGGGCCTTTTTTTGGTTATTGTAATAGGACCAAACCCCCCCCCCCCCCCCCCCCCCGGGGGGGGGGGGGGCGGCCGCCCCCCCCCCGGGGGGGGGGGTAAACAGAGCCCCCGGCGGGGGGGGGGGGGGGGGGGGGGGGGGGGGGGGGGGGGGATTTTTAGTTTTTTTGGGGGGGGGGGGGCCCCCCCCCCCCACTTCGCCCGAAAAAAAAAAAAAAAAAAAAAAAAAAAAAAAAAGGGGGGGGGGGGGTTTTTGGGGTTTTTTTTTGGCAATGACCCCTATTTTGCAAGGAATTTTATTTTCGGTTTATTGATATTTCACGCCCGCCCCCAAAAAAATCTTCTTGTACTGGGCGAATAAACGTATAGGCTCTTGTTTAGTAAAAGTCGCTATCTGCTGCTTCTCAATTTTATTACAAAATCATTCAACGTAAATGTTCAATACAATCAAATTTTCTTAGATATATTATTTCAGGTAATAGTTCCGCTATAAAAGGTCCGCTACAAAAAGGTCCGCTACAAAAAGGTCCAATACTAGACGCAGAACACTAGGTGCCTAAAACAAGAATAAAATAATAAATAAAAAAAATCAATGTGGACATTTTAAGCAATTTAGTGAAAGAAGGATTATAAGGTTTATGACATGAAAGTAGGACACTGTTAAATGTGATACAGATAAAGAGATAAAAAGTTGTAAAATTTAGTGTCTTTTCTTGATGACGAAATTACATAAATTTCAAAAATAAAAATTTAACATTATTCATTCTAATAGATAAGTATTATAGCAATAAAATTTTAAGCTAATTTTTCTTAAAAATTTTTGACAACATATGACACTGTGAACTTTAAAATTAAAAATGAAATAAAATCTCTACTTGGGTTGATACATTTTAAACAAATTTTCTTAGAAAGTTATGACAAAGTAAGTTGCTTTTAACTTTAAAAATAAATGAAATAAAAGTATCTATTCTTGAGCATTAAGGTACAAAAATGTTAAACAAATTTTCTTGAGCAACTACATTAAGGTAATAAATTTCAAAAAGTGTACCAAATTTTAAACAAAAATAAAAATGAATTTTAACATCTTGGTCCGATGAAAATTGATGCAAAGAAATTTTAAAAAACAAAAACGAGCCAAGATTATATAAAGATATTTATATTAACTTTTATAACTAAATAAATTGTAAGTTGAGTGGTTCTGGTAGTTGAAGCGTATAGTGCAGGTGGTTGTGTAAATTTTATTGTTAAGAATTCCAATAGCAAGTTAGTAAATTAAAAAAAAAAAAAAACGAGGGTGAGGAGCTTTGATTAAATGATGATAAAAAAATTATGGGAGGAAATAGCGATATATTCTTTGGGTCACAAAAGGGTGTTTAAAAGGGGTGCAACAATTAAAAAGAAATATGAAACTATAACACTAAAAAAATATACACGCGAAGTCCGAGAGCGAGTGAAATAATTAATTTTTCCATTAGTATTATTATTATTATTATTATTATTATTATTATTATTATTATTATTATTATTATTATTATTATTATTATTATTATTATTTATTATTTTGTGGGAAGACAATAATGTGGTTCTTATGGCTATTAGAATTTAGGGCCTCACTCTTAAGATTAGTAGGGAAATATCGCGTATAAAAGCTTAAAAGGCCAGGAAATATTCACCAAAAAAAAACTTTATATTAAAAGTTTAGATACAAATGGAAAGGATTTAGCTTTGTAGACGACAACAAAGAAAAAAAAGAATACATATATAAATTGACATAAGAGTAGAGTGAAAATTAGTGGGTCACTACTAAAGGGAGGTAGGTGCAAAAATATAAAAGTAATTAAGTGGTAAAAAAAAATTTGTGCATGAATTTATTCACTTTGAAAATAACGCTCGTGAGAAAGATTATCTAAAGTGCTGGGGGAAACGCAAGAAGAAAAATATTAAAAAAATTAGTTTGGTTAATCGTTGTCTAGTTCCTGTAGTAACGGAAAACTTATAAACCAAATCTCACTGTGTCTTTAAAATTAAATAAAGAAAATAATAACTTTAAAAATTCTAAAAAAATAAAAAGGGAATTTGAAAAAAATCAAATATTCCAACGAAGTATTTTTGTGGATGAAATTTCATAATACCAAACTGTTAATCTAAAATATTTACGACCGAAAATGTAAAAGTCGTGTGGAAGGAAAAAAATGTATAAAATCAAATATAGACTTACCAGAAAATCACTAAGAGGAAACCGATTTTATAAAACAACTTATCGGTACCATTTCTTAAGAAATAATGATTTTGGGAAATCTAAAGGAATTACTTTTGGGGTCGAGGAGGACGCGGGAGAGGTGGAGGGGATTTGAACTTCAGATTTTGATATCAGAGTTTATGAAAATAAAAATAAGATAGTCTAGAGCAAATAACAAAATTTAATAAAATGCGAACTTTGGAAGTGTGATAAACGATTTTTGAGCTTACGTGAGAAAAAAAATAAATATAGAAGAAAGAAAATAGTGATATACAATTTAAAGTCTTCGGATTGAAGATAAACAGATAATGAAAAGGAGAAATAGATATCTCAAATTTTCCTTTTCATATAATCTTTAACAAATAAATTCATTGTTAAAGAGTTCCCCCTGCCAGTGAAAAGAAAAGGTAATTGAACTATGAAATTGTTGCAGGAGGGTTTGAAGAGGTGCGTTCTAATGAAGTATCCCACTGAGGATATAATGGTTTTAATTTCAACCTGGAAGTTTGAAAAGTTACAAAAATGTGGATGAACAGGTGAAGATTCAGGAAGTTACGAATCTTTTGAAATCAGACTTGTTTGGAAAGAACAATGGGAAGGGTATCTGAAGGTGCATTTGTCGGATACAAAAGTGCATCCTTGTGGGAGAAGGAAAATGTTACTCGTAATTAGTCTTGGTTGGCTTTTGGGACAGGAGATTGAAGCTACAACATTGGAAGGAAAGGAAAGTAAGGTTTGATTTCCGGCTTCTAGAGTATAGGGTGTTTTGTAAGGATAAGGATTATACCTGCAACGAATGGTGTTGTTTATTGCAAAATTTGGGAATAGAGTACAGGCGTTATAGATTTCCCTTGGTATCTGGATTGAGGAGAAACCAAAAGTAAGGAAAAGTTAAAAGTTGTTTATGTCATAGGGAGTCTCTTAGAAAAGAAATTTAGTTGAGAGGATGTGGGGATTATCTACGTGACTAAAAGACCAGAAAAGAAAAAAAAAATTTTTTTTTTTTTTGGAAATTTCGTGAGAGTGTGATATTATAGGATCAAAAATGTAGAGTAGTACGAATAAGAAGTTAGTTGGAGAACATTAGAGAGTTTCGTTTGAGAAGGAACAATTTATCTGTGTACAGAGCTTACTGTAAGTGTTCAAGTTTAAGATGTAAGTAATAGCTTTAATAATGTGGGCATTTTTAATTCTTGATATATTTGGTTACCATGGGAAGCAAAGGAAAAGAATATGGTTTAATACATTAAATTTCATAAATAAATAGATATTTGATGTTACTAATAATAAAATAAAAAAAATATATGGGGAAGCAAAATTATATTTGTTCTATTTAAAATTTTTCTTGTTTAGCTTTGCTATTTCTTGGATTAATTCTATAGAAAAGTTGGATAAATTTATATATTCTGTTAACACTTTTAAATTTTCTTTTATATCTGTGAAAGTATTAGTATTTTTGATATTTTTTTTTTTTATTTTTTTTTTTTTTTTTTTTTTTCAGAACGGAGATTGTTATTACCAAGGTAAAGAAGATCCAATTTCTCAAACATTTTGTGTGTGAAGATAGGGGAGACGAAAAGTTTTATGAAGAAAAGCGGTTGTATACTTGGATTAATAAAATTTGATAATTTTAGTGATCTTACCCAATTAATTTGTTTATACAAACTTTTTTAAAATTCTTATAATGAAAATGTGTTTACAGTTTCATAATTTTACATGTTAGAAGAATGTTTTTCTAATAGTTTTGGTTATTTATTACATTTGATGTAAATAAATGTAAAATAGCCGGCCCGTGGCACTTTAAAAGAAAATGTTAACAATCTAAAAATAGTTGTGAAGAGGTACAGATGTTCCTGTGTGAGGAAGGAAAAGGATAAATAGATGGTATAAATGAATCTGTGTGATGTGAGGTCGTGTTGATGTGTGTGGGAGTTTTGGATTGGAATGTGTTTTGTTACAGTGATAAGTCTGTTAAAGAAGGAGGTATTAGTGTGGTTAATGTCCTTGTGTTGAGAGTGAAAGGTATTGAAAAAATGCAATGAATGTGGCTTTAAAAGAGTGTGTTTGCGTAAGATGTGTTAAGTGTGTTCAGCATCATAATGTGAGTGCTCTTTTGAGTTTACACACATATGAAAATGAGGTGTGTATGGAAAGTTTCAGTTTTAACTTTGTGAAGAACGTTGACATGATCTAAGAGTGTGGAAGTTTCTGTAGTGAGAGAAAGGAGAAAGCTAATTTTTTGTGTAGAATGCGAGGAGAAGATACGATTTGCGAAGAGAGTAGATGGAAAGTGTCGTTCTTTCGAGATAAAGGAAGGGTAAGAATGTGAATGCGAAATGCACATAGGTGCGGTGTAAGTATTATTAGTAAGAGTAGAGAAATGAGAACTTTGAAGAAGAGTTTTGAAAAGCGCGAAACGTGAAGACATGAGGCATGATTCTGTTTCTGAAATGGAAAGTGTAAGAAACAACTCGTGTAGAAGGAGGTTGAAGAGTGATCAACATATGATCATTAAACTCAAATTTTCCTTTTCATATAATCTTTAACAAATAAATTCATTGTTATATGTATATATATATATATATATATATATATATATATATATATATATTGTATATATAATATATCATATAATATATATATATATATATATATATATATATATATATATTAATTTAAATATATAATATATATATATAATATAAAAAATAAAAACATAGGTATATATTAATTAATTCATTCATATTTTTATTTAGAATTCGTTTTCAAAATTCCTTGATGGAACTTGATGATTGTATTCTTGTTTTCTGTTCTTTAATTAAAAGTTCTTCATTGCTTTGTCTCCGTCACTACCAGGAACGCCTCTTGGTACAGGTAACTATTATTTATCTAAGGTTTTCTATTCTAATCGTAGTTAATGCTATATAAACTTTTAATTTGCTCGTGTTGATGGAACGGGTGAGGTCCGATTCAAAAAGAGAGTAAAATGAATACGAAGTACTTTTTTGAGAGATTATATAATACTATATATATATATATATATATATATATATTATATTATATATATATAGTATAATAATATAATATATATATATTATATATCTATATAATAATATATATAATATACAGTATATATATATACCGGTATACTATATACTATATATTATAATTAATAAATTATATTAATTATTTAATATATATATATAATATATATTATATATATAATATATATATATATATATATATATATATATAATATATATATATATATATATATATATATATTATATAATATATATATATATATATATATATATATATATATATATTATATATATATATATATAATATATATATAATATATATATATATATATAACCGATATATAACTGATAATAACTGAATATATATAACTGAATAAGTTACAAAACTTCATTTAAAGTGTTAGGTCTATACCTCCTTTAAAAAGTATTTGAAAGTAAATATCTCTATATTCTTTTACAATTACAGATAGAAATTTTTTTTCAAAAGGTAAAATTTGCTCTTATTTTTTAATATTCATCATGTTTTTTTTTTTATCAGAGTAAATAAAATTAACAAGTTACACAATTATTTTAAGCCATTTTAGTACATACCCAATCATTTTACCTTTGGTCATCTAGACTTGCAATGTCCAATGTGAGATAGCCATCACAATAACGTTCTTAGGTTAAATTGTTGGATGTATAGAAAAATGTTCTAAATATAGGATAAGTAACTCGTCCAATTCAATCTATTCTGAAAATTTCTTAAAAATTAGATTAACAGTCAAAAATATATTAGAGAATTTTCATCATCATCATCCACCTTCTTTCCCCAAGACTGGAGGTAAGATGCGTGACACGCACCAGAAACAAAAGTAGTAGAAGAATAGGACACAAGTTGAAAAGAAAGCCCAGCTTTACCGCCCCCTTTATACCTATTAATGAGAACTTGTCGTAGTCCAAAATCCACGTTAGAGCTTCACGGGACTCGATATGGCTAATGGTCCGTCAGTATGATCTCGTCAATGTTGGTGTTCATCCCCTTGGCCCAGGTGGCCACAACCATACCCCTCCTCACCACAAAAACCCGCCATTCACTCCCATTATGTTCCTATTCTGGTACCTTTATCTCGCCTCTGCCAAACTCATACCTCTCTCCTTCAGACATTCGTTCACTGACTCAATCCACTTTCTCTTCGGTCTCACAGCCGGTCGATTCCCAACACACTCACCACTATACATCGCTAACCAATCGACTGTCATCTCTCCTTCCACAATGACGCAAAACCATACTCAACGTACTTTTCATTTATTCTCTGTCATTTATCCCATTCTTCCCCCACTGGCCTCTCTAATACTTCATTCCTCATTTTATTATCAATTCTTTTCAAACCTAACCGCCCTAAGATAATTTTCCAGTCGTGAACACAGTTGTACCTGTTTAAGAATCTCTATAACCTCTTATTCTAGACCATAGTCTGCAACTATAATATCTAACACAAGGTACAGCATAACCCTCATAGTAAGACCACCCTAGCACACTCAAGATCCTTAGTCCGTTTACTCCAACACCAACAAATTTAATGGCACCAGCCACCCTTCTGCCATTCAACAGCTTTTCCTAACTACAAACTCTGCATCATAAGTTCCCATTTCATCCAACATATATTGTAAATATTTTAAATATTTTAATTTTTAATTTAAAAATTTTTCAATTTTGGCAATTTTCACCCCTCTTCAGAATGTGAAAAAAAATCTACACAGATATACTTTTTTTTATTTTTGGATATGGTATATGAGGAGCTGAAGGAGGCCATAAAATCTAAAGACTTTTGATCTAGTATATATACCATCGAAAATGCTAAATATTTTATTTTTTTATAGCCCACCCCAGGAAAAAAAAAATTCGCACCTCAATTTGGACCAGGTGTCAAACAGTTGGGTATTAACAAACAAAAAAAAAATGCTTGGATTCAAAATTTTTAAAATTTTGCAAATTATATCTACATACAAAAAATCATAAAAAGTAGATGAATTGTAAAAATAATTTGAGCAAATTTTAAATTTTAACAAATTTTTAATTAAACTTTGAACCTGTCCTTTAAGTTACACATTTTTTTTTATCATTTTTCATCGTAT
>JABUQX010118057.1:0-12500 GCA_015478945.1 Trachelipus rathkii
ATCACTGACTCTCTTAAAAATTGTAGAGTAGATAAATTTATATATTAATAAATTACACAAAATACAGAAATAACGAATGAATTCAAAAGATTTTAGATCGAAAAAAGTGGGATATACGTTCTAAGATAGTTGAGTTAATTATATGATAATAACTATTAATTGAGGTAAATCATTACAAATAGTATACACATTATATAAAATATAAAAGCTACATTTTCAATCAGAAAAATTATACCTTTTTTTTACTAAGTGTTTGATTATATATAGATACATATATAGTGCAAAGTCATTATAGTGAAAATGCCTACTATACTTATATATATCAAAATTATAAAATCTTAAGCAATAATATATATTAAAACTTAAAAATATTACGTTATACGAATAATATTAAAATTATATCTTTATATCAAGTAAAAAATAATATTAACATCTTTATTACCATTTTAAAAAGAATAAATTAGTGAAATTAACAATGAGAGGTAATTTCAATATATTATTCATTAAATTATATATATATAAATTTCTATGAAAATATACATATAATGAAATTAACTGATATTCATATGAAATACTAGACTTAAATTAAGCCATTCATCAACTAAATACCATACACTCTAAGAGAGCTATATTTAAAAACATAGAATATATATATTTATATATAGTAGTTATGCCCGCATCTGAGATCTTAAGTGTTAGGCATGAGAAGAATTAATAAAATAAAAAGCATTCAAATTTCTATGCTCAACAAGACTTAAAGATGTAATATATAAAAAATATATTTTTAATACTCACATAAAATAATCACACGAGTGAGAAAATATCATTGATTTTTGACTTCAGTCTCGTCTAAAATTAGTTAATAAAATAAAAATATACATATTTCACATAAAAAAGATTAATATACAAAATCACCCTGAGAGCAAGGATATTGAAGAAATAAATAGTAAAGTTTGTATGACAACATCTCTAATATCATTCACATATATTTATATAATATTTTAATTTTTTAATCTTAGTTAAAAGTTTTTAATTTATGTTCGTATGATATAGAGTAATGATACTATTTAAAATTAATTATATTATAATACATGAATTGTATATCAATTACAATGCAATAATTATAAAACTATAATCTTTCAACATGTGATTAGAAAACAAAACATAAATCATAAATAGATATGACATTTAGACGAGAACAGATAAATCTATATGTTAAGAGTAACTATATGAGAGATGAAGTCGTGTGAAGTATAGAGATAGATATGTATATATATATGTGATCAAGACTAACCCATGTAACTCTATATAATAAAGAAAAAATATATTCATAGAAGTGATCGTATTTAGTTTGAGATTTTAAATCTTGATATTAATGAACACTGAATAATACATTATTTAGTTCATATTTAGAATTCTCTAAACGTTTATAGCGCTAAAACATCACAAGACTACTACTTATATCAGTAAACATAAACTCAAACAGCTTATTAGAGACGTGACTGTTATTAAAACAATCTAGATATATATAACTATGAGAGAAACGTAAGAACAGTGAAAATCAGGTTATTGAATGTTTGAGATAGTTATAACTGTTTGATAGCTCTTCTGATTACTTTAAGCGTGAGTTTGATATTATTTTTCTCTATATAATAGAAGGAAACAGATCTAATGTATAAAATCATGAAAGAAAACTTATATATTAATAATAAAACGGCAATTCACTATTAGGTAATTAGTAAGGAAAAAAGTGAAAAAAAAAATTTGGAATAGGAGAGTAAATCATCCTTGATTAAATTTATTTATATCTGTCCTAAAATAAAAAATGGAGAAGAAAACTAACTAAAGAGTATTCACTAAAAACCTCGCCAGGGAGTCCTGATGAGTAACAAGTAATCAAATATCGTAACAAGACACAAGTAAATAGAGAATAAATACAACTACAGACCACTCATTACATCTAAACCCCGGAGTATTAACTTGCATACTACCCGTCTTTCGAGACAATCATACTGGCTATATCAAACTCCACTCAAACACCCACGTCTTCACTAAGTCACTTCCATTTCCTGTATATATATAAGCTATGAGAAGTATCAGCACATATAATCTGTTCTCTAATATATAATTTTTATAAACAAGGTAAGAGAACAAAACTACAGAGAAATTATGAGTGTACTTAAATATCCTAATAAAATAATCAGACAACCGCATTCGTTTAAAATGACTGAAGGAAGGTGATGATTCTTACACAGGTAGCGGGTGAGTTAAAATGTTTTAGAAGGTTTGATATTGATAACACGCGAAAGCCCAGCATGCAGAATGTAACCGAAACTCCATATTTGTGAAAAATCAGGACAGTAGCGTTCCTTTGAAAAGCATAGTCACAGTTAATCAAAAAAAATAGATAGAGCATACTAAAGCGTTTTTAGATACGATGGAAGAACTGCTAAATCGAATAAACTGACATTTTACTTTTATTAAACCAATATAGATGAATATAAATTGCTTGATATTAAAATCACATTCGTCAGAAGCAAGAACACCAGAGATATCAGTTTGGAAAATACTCCTCGAAAGACTTAGTGTAGGAGACAGTACCTGAGAATATACGAGTAACGTTGAAAGGAAGAGAGAGGATTTAAATTGAACCGTCAGAGATCCTACTGAGCTGTTAATAAAATAGAATAGTATTCAGAAATTCCGTAGGATAATAGCTAAATAATTAATAGTTACGAGAGGCTATATACTATGACCTGTTAAGATTAGGATATGTTCATAACAGATATAGAATTAAAATCTTAAATAACTTTTCTCTTAATAAAGGGTGCATTGTGTTTGATCTAAAAATAGATTTTTCAGCACGAAGAGTACTGTATAAAAGTGAAAAGAGAGGTAGAGACAACATGAATGAAGAGTAGAGAGTTAAATGTTAAATCATATAGAAATCAGAGTACCAAATATTGAGAGAGAAATCCAAGATAATAATTGCATATGACAATAAGGAATGATTGAAATTGTCAACAAGAGCTTGTGAAGTCAAGAAAGAGGAGATTAAAGTACATCAAGGAACAGATCGTAGTTAAAATAAGGCAATGCACGAAGGATAAAACTCATATGGTATCGAATCTAGATACTAAGAAGTAGATTATTATTCATATAAGAAGAAGGCTAATTTTAATAATATATAATTTCAATATAATTAATTTTCATTTTATGTAATCTGAATAGAGTACATAGTCGAGATGCTAATAATCAGTCATAGATCATTTTTCGAAGAAACCCTCGGAACATTCGGAGACACAGACTATAAGAGTTATAATAATGTAATGTAACTACAATAAATCTATATACTTAAAGTCACTTGGATATTACAAGAAGGTTTCTTTGAATTAAATGGACCATAAATAAAAACAATTTTGTATGTTTCTTCACACCGATGTGGTATCCTCCGGTTATAAAAAATGAGAGACCTAATACGTCCGTAAGTAATATTCTAACCGATAACACTCCCACTGTTAATAATTCATATTGGCTACTGACTCAATATCACTAAACAGTTAAATCTTCAGGAGATGAAATAACTATTGCGACTTACATTTAATAATAATAACACTTTTTTTTCTCTAACTAAAATGGAGTATAATTAAATTGGAAGGACTCATCAAAATAGATGGTTCAATAAAAATGTGAATATCAAGATATAATCCTAATAGCAGGAGTGACTTTAAATTAACTATGAGATAACGAATATCAGTTCAAAATCAGGATGAATTTTTACTACCTTCTAAAAGTTAATATTATATCGAGGATCTTAAAAAAGGAAGATGGCTCAATTCTTTATGAAAAGATCAAACCTGAACTTGGAATCTGGATCAGGAAAGAATTATATAGAAATTAATTAATATTCTGAACATTAATTTATTTTCCAAGAGTTTGGAATATCAACTTAGAATAAAAGTATGAGAATATCAAATCCTGGACAAGTCACAACTAATGAAAGACTTAACATACCCTCTCAATGATGAGAAGGATGAATTTACTGTGGTCACCTGATAAATTGATCTAAGTATCCACAAATTAATAATTCTGGATAATGTGGAGAGTCACCAATACTATTACGAGAGCTCAATCGGGGAATTTAGTGTAGCTATCCGTAAGTCAGAACTGATTTTTGGTGAAAATATGATAACGTCACTTTATGGCATAAAACATCAGCTTAAATCATTGAGAAGAAAAGAAGATGATAATATATATATATAATTAAAATCGTCAGATAAAAACGATGAGGTACTTATAAAGTTCCTGATGGTAAAATTATAATCGAGCACAGTAATGGAAGAATCCCACACAACACTAAGATGAAACCAATCAAAACTCGTATAACGATATTCAATAATCTCAACGTAAATAATTAAAATATCATTGTCAATATCTTAAGAATAAACAATTGTGAAATACTATAGAAGTTAAATATATCAAGGACAGACTAACAATTCGTATGGATATAAACTGTACATATATATACTATAGAGAGCCTCATTAATCTAGACATACCCTCTGAATTTAATATTATAGCTTCAAAGAAAACAAATTAGTGTAATAATTATGATAATAGAGGTATAATATATTATAATCATTGTAATTAATAATAACTTAGCTTGTCAGTTATAAATAGTGCAGATATCCAGAATGGATCTCACTTGAGATTATTAATGAGATTATATAATTACATAACATATATATGCTTATTAAAAATTATAGTACAGATTATTACATAACATAATACTTAAATAAAAATATTGTTCATATTAGTTTATAGTATATCAAAATTTGTATCCATTGCTAGATAATATATTAATGTAAGTCACGGATAAGGCTATTATGCAAATCTACAACAAAATTCAGTTGTTCTCTTGGCTTATCTCTTAACTATAATGATTAAGAAAAGAGCAGATTCAACAACCAACAAAGTTAGAAGTATAGTAATTAAGTATCATAAAAATAAGAAGCTTAAGAAACATCAGGACAATAAAACTGAAAGTCATCGCTTTATTAAATTTATTTCTCATTAATATAGAATGAGTCGAGAGGGTATCTGTAGAGAAAGAAAAACAGAATCTCTTCATCCCTACTTGAAAATGTTACAACGCCTCTAAGTCGTCTATGTATAAATATAAAGAGTATGCTTGAGGTAACAGCTATCTAGAGAATTGTCGCAAGTAAAATACATGCAACTACTATATAATAAACACTAAGAAATCTCAATCGTTATTAAAATTTATTTACAATATTAAATAGAAAAAATATATAATTAAATTTTAAAGTTCTTTCCTTAGAGGACTTCAACACTATCATTTTAAAAACTAATATAAAATATAAAAAGGAGAAAAATTATATATTATACACATTTTATATATATAATAACTTTTTTCTTCTATAATAAATGACGTACAACGATTTGAAAGTATATACACCGAATCAGGTAAAGAAGTTAAACAAAGCAGTATAAAAAATTCATACTCATTAGATCATCCAAAGGATAAAGGAAAATATCCTTCTCCTAATCTTAACTCAAACCAAGCTAAATTTTACAAAGGTAGGAATTTTAACATATTAACGCCATTTAACTTTCAAAAACTTATTGCCACTTAATCAACAAAGAACTAAGTTTGCAAAAAACGTAACATGAGAGAGGACTTTTGTTATATAATATTAACCATATCCAACATTATAAATGCAGCTTGACTAGTGCAACGGGTTCACTCTTAGCTGGTGGAGCCAGTGCTATGCCTAAAACTGTAACGATAAAAAAACGGCATAGAAGTAATTAGAAGAGACAGAAGCTAATATAACCTTCAAAATTTCAGGACAGATAATTGAATCGAATACTAGAAGAGACAAGTTAATGTCTAAACATCACCCTACCGTCATAAAAACTGGCGAAGGTTTTTTCATAAACTATCAATATCACAAAGTGTAAATATATATTCCTGAGATGATAGCGCTAATCACAATCTGTATATCCTATTGAAATAAATGTGCCAATTCAAACTAAAATTCAAACTTGATAGTGAATTATTAAGTAGAGAACTTTTCCAATAAAATTCATAAAGTAAGGAGGAATTCTTAAATTGGATATCAATAAAGTCAGGAACCATTGGAGTAGGCTGTATTAATAGAGATTGAAATATTATGACTATTACTATATACTCGATTCATATCGGTGTTCAACCTATCTAGACCTTAGTAATATTGAAAATATAATCAAACTGATCCACAATTTTTATTTAGGCATTTCATTTTGAATGAAAAGTATATTTTGCGGCTCCTTTATGTTTATTCGTTATTTTCGAAGTAACCGTATGAAAATTAATCGTCTTTCTTCGTGCAAGGAAAGGAGATACCTCTTTATATATGCATTATATGTGTGTGTAGGGTAGTTGTGTTGGCTTATAGACGTAAGGAAAGGAAGCATTTATTTGATCGCTGAGCACCTCGAGGACCCCTCAACAGACCTTCATGAATTGATGACTTATAGTCATAATGATAGCAATGGGAATTTAGAATAGAGCGAGAATATAATTGCCGCGTTGCGCGAATATCCTCGTGTCTTAACCTTCCCACGAGCGAGAAAAAACGGTACAGATAACGGAGGAGATACTGTAAACAAAGGAAGAAAGTTATAGCAGAAAATGATTAGTGAAAGAACAAGACAAGGTTGATAAAATGTTGAAACAGACGGAAATATGAAAATACAATAGACGATGACCTTACATCGTAGAAATCGGTGATCAACCCATAATAAACATGTTGAACCGAAATCAAACATTCATTCAAACTCTTTGATATCATCACTACTAGTAAGTCTAGAATAAAAGAAGAAATATGTAAACAGAAAACGAGTTTAAAATAACATATAATAAACAGAGAAATCTTTTCCAACTCCTAGTGATATATAAGTATTTTGATAAGTCAGATGTAGCATATACAGAACACAACAAATTTATCACCAACAAACACAAATAACACAGCAAATATGCGGAAAAATTCCCAAAAACGTATCTAGAAAAGAGGTGTAGTCACTTGATAGTTATAATAAGTAGTTATGATTTATATTGAATTGGCTATAAGTATTCATAGATACAGGTATATTGACATCGCAAAGTATAAGTAAGCTCAGTAGTAAGAAAAGTAGTAATAAATATGATGCAAGAATGAATAAATTTCAGTAAATCTATATACATAGTTGCGAGTATAATGTTGTTAATAACACAGAATAGCATTCAATCCTTAGCTATTAGATCCGTAACTAGTATCCAAATGATTCTTTACCAAATCATATAAGTTAATAATGATCTTCGTCTGCAATGAAGGAGATGTTATTCCATTATTCAACAAACGTTGATACTAGATAATTAAAAATGCATGTATTCAAGTTTTTTGTAGGTTATTTGATTAAAGTTTTTTTTCAAACGACCAGTATTTTTTTTCACATCCACACTACCCGGTAAAGATTATGCCTATGCTATAGAGGACTTACTTCAAATAAATAGCTTGTATAGAGATGAACCTCTTGACGGTTGAGCGAATGAGATTGAGAGATAAAATGTATACAATATTTATGAACTTGGTAAAAAAGCAAAAATCTCCCAACGGAAGAAAAATAAAGAGATCCAAAAATATTATTTAAGCTCCAGTCACTTGGAAATGTTAGTTTATACCTTAATACAATAAATTAGATCTCATTAAATCAAGAGCTTGAGAATAGAACTATCACATACAATATAAACTTTTTCCTTATAATAAATAGATGGAAACAAATCAGAGCTTTTAAATATTTGACTATACATCGGATTTTACCAACCACAAAATGTCAGCAATTTAATGAAGGATGCTCTTAATCTTAATATATGGAAAAGTCGATCACTATAATAATGGTCACAATACACAATCTGCACATCGCTAGTCCGTATACGAGAAGATGAGAAACTAATAGGTATCTCAAAAGAAAAAAAAGCAACCAACGATAATAAATTAAACTTAGAATTGAATGATGTATTGGTGAAAAAAGGAGATGATGCTAAAGTAGACTTGGAGCACCAATGTAAAAATCTTTTTTTTCCCTCTTAAACTATAATATGTGAGTTATCAATAAAGAGGGTAATACTATCAGTACTTTGAAAGAAAAAAGAACTAGATCAAGCTAGAAATCATACTGTGTAATGATATCGAAGAATTAAAAGATCTTTTTTAATAAATAATGACTATTTAGCTCTTCTAAAAGGATTTGTTATGGCACGGATTTTGAAAAAGTGAGATCAATGTGGATCATTCAGGAATGATGATATGATGGAAAATTAAAAAATATGAATTACTGTAGAGTTGTAATACAACTATTAAAATTTAAATTCAGAAAAAAGTAATAATCATAAGAGGAATGTAGATACTGATAAATTAAAAACTCCTAGATGTAAAATTTTTCAATAAAGAAAATATTGAAGAATTTGAAAATCATTTTAAACCTGATCGGTACATATCCGTAGTACAATATTCTGATCAACATAAAAGAAAAATGATATGTAAAATTTTAAATATCATTCTCAATCCTTTTTACCTTATTAAACCCTTTGTTAACTACGAATATTTTCTCCACATTACTTGGTATCATTTATGTACATTCTTTTGTTAGAACTCTCTGAAAATCGATATACTACATTTGACACCACATAATGTAGTAATTTATCAAATTAAAATGAACATTAAATAATTTTCTTTTGAAATTCTTCTCTCCTGTTGAAATGTCTCTTCTAATTCACGTTGAATTTTATAATTTAATAATAATCTCTCTTCAAACTTCTAGGTATATAACAATTTTATTACATAACTTTCTCTAAATAAATTCTCTTCCAAATTTCTTAACTGCTTTATTATTATTTATTTCTGCGATATTAACATGCGCTTATTATCAAATTTCAAGAATTATTATCAATTATTCAATATAATCTTTAAAAAAATTACATGATTTCAATTTTCGTTAGCTTCGTGTTTGTGTAATGAACACAATATTTCCAATTTGTTAAGACAAATCTCTTTATTATAAAGCTCATTTTTCAATCCACTCCCTAACAAACCTTTACAAGTATAAAGAAATGCGGGGAGCGACGCGTCTACTACATATTTGCGACCGAAGAGCAAGTGTGCTGAGACGCTTCGATGAAAATGAGGAGGTGGCTCGTAAAAAATAAAAAATATAATCTTCAACGACTAAAATAATCTTTCCAACTCTACTTCACCGAAACAAACCTTACAAAGTAGTATGTAAAACGGGGAGCGAACGTCTCGGACATCTCGAGGAAACGAGGGGTGGCCCGAGCCGTTTACATACTAACTAATATAATACTAATATAATTATATTAAAATAAGTATAATATATAATTTAATATATATATAAATATATATATAATATAATTATAAATAATATAATTTCTAAATATATATCTATATAGTAAATATAAAAAACTATTATATAATATATAATAATATTATACTAGATAATTATATAAAATATATAATATTAAGTATATATATAATATATATATATATAATATACATATATCGATATATATATAATATATAATATATTATATATATATATATATATATATATTAAATATATACATATAGTAATCACTTTACTGTTCGTTATATATATAATATATATATAATGTGGGAGTACTGTTGTTAATTAGGTTGCATTTTAGCAACTCGCATCATCAATACTTTATAGTGTAAGACTTCAACGGATCCTTAATTAAGTTAGCCTCCTCTTTAAAGTTAAGTCTTTTTATCAATTTTATTATTATTATATATTATTATATATCTATTATTATTAGTATTATTATATGATTATATCTAATCATATATATTATATTTATTATATATTATTATTACTTAGATTATTAATATTATTATTATCTTATATATATATTATTATATTATTATTATTATTATATTATATAGTATTTATTATTATATTATATTATATATAATTAATTTATAAATTATATTATTATATTATAATTATTAATCTTATTATTATATATTATTACATATTAATTATTGATTCTAACATTAGTATTATTATATAATTATTAGTTTAATGATATTATTAGGTCTGGAAATTATTTTTATTATATAGAATATAGGGATTTAAAATTTAAAAGAATAAAAAAAAAACAAATTAAAAAAAAACACACTCTAAATTTATCGATTATTATATCATAATTATATTGAATTAATTATTCGTGCTCGAAAAACTTTTAATAATTAATGTCAGGATTATGTTCTTATTGGATAAATATATTTATATTCAGTGTGATATCAAATTAATTAATAATATTATTATCTTATTATCTAATTATTATTACCTATATTTTGATATTATTATTATTATATATATTATTATCATATTATATTATTATATAAGATTATTGTTATTATATTATTATTATTATTATTATTATTATATTATAATTATTATATTATAATTATTCTATTGCATATTATTATTATGAAAATTCTTAACATAAATACTTCAATTCTGAAATTTTTAATAAATTTTCTTTAATGGTTATAATTGCTAAGAAAGGCAAATAAATCTACTAAAATTCTATTAATCAAAGTTTATCTAATATCGCAAAAAAGTCATCGAGAGAATATGAACTACATCAAGATTGAGGAGTGTGGTAAAGTAAATGGATGTTAGGTTTGTGATTGATTCGTAACTCTATAATGTTAAAGAAGTTAAGTATTCTGAAATCAAACACGAATAGATGTGATCATAATATTTATTATTTAAAAGGTTTTTAGGTGACAAGCTCTCTAAGAGTGGGGATTTCAGTCTTCTTGAAATTTTCTGAGAAATTTTCGTATAAAATGTTAAAATAAGATTTTATCACCATTTTAAAAATTTTATCAGCATTTAAAAATTCGAAGAAAACTTTTCGTGTTTTTAAGGTTAATCGGATGTTTTCACTACATTAAATGAAAATTTTAAATGATTTTTAAATACTTGCATTTAAGGAAAGTATTTTCTCTAGAAAGTCAGAGTGAAACTGGTTTTTATAAGTTATGAAAAATATGATTTTATTATATACTGTAGGTAACCTTTCAACACTTTAAAAACAAATTCCAAGTCTGTTGAGGCAGCAAACGTTTGCATAAAATACTATGAATATTGAAGGAAATTTTGTCCAACGATTTTTACAAAATATTTAATTAACAGCTTACGTGTAAAGTTTTTGTTTTTGTATCAGAGCTGCGGAGTCGGTAAAGTTATTTGACAGCTCTGACTCCGGAAGTTACTCGCACCGCTAAAACATTTAAAAATATTCTGCTTCGCTTCACAATTTTAAAAGCTTTTTGGCCTGATCCAATCACGTGAGTACCAGTGGCAACCAACTTGATCAGCCATTATTATTTTTCGATAATCGATATTTTTTTACGACTCGATTGTATAGAGAGAGCATAGACAATATGTATTCAAATAATTAAAAAAAATTCGAATAATTTTGTCACCATTTTTTTTAGGTAAAATACAACAAAAAAATATAAAATAAATATAATACGCTTCGAAAAGTAGTTTATAGTATCTATATAATATATATAATATTAGATATAATATATAGAATATATATAATTATAAGTATAATATATATATAATATATATATACTTACATATTATTGGTTTACCCGGCATTGGCGATTCATATGAGGTTAAGGTCTCGTTCAGATCCCCTGCTATTCTTGTATGATAAGATTTATTAAGTATACACAGATTTGCTCTGTGTATATTTAACAAAACTTATCATACCCTGAACTAGCAGGGTCTAGATTTAGCCCTGATGAATCGACGTTGCCGTAACCTAAACTTAACCTAGATGGATACTGACTATCCCATATATATATATATATATATATACTAATATAAATTATCATATAGAATATATATATATATATATATATATATAAATATATATATTAGTATAAATACTATAAATTAATAAATATATATATAATAATATATATATATATATATATATATTTCGTAGAGTTATTATATAATTTTTTTAAATTTTTTATTGTATCTCATGTAAAAAAAATGGTCCTGAAAAATGTTTAAATTTTGAAGAAATTATTTTTCATTTTGTCTACACAATCAAATTGTTGATCATAGTAAAAAAATATCGATTATCGAAAAATAATAATGCTTTCGATGGTTAGTTGCCAACTGGTAGATTACATATTGGAATGAAAACAACTCGGTAGATCACATATTGGAAGAGGCTCGACTAAAGAGCTCTTTATTTCAATTACAATTGCAAATATGAGAAATAATTTATAGTAAAAATATTTTTGGCTCCTACTCCAAATCAAAACCATACTGCCACATAAATCCAATTCAGCTCTCGGCTTCGTGGCCCTAATTTACTTATTAG
>JABUQX010118057.1:17500-20000 GCA_015478945.1 Trachelipus rathkii
TCAGAAGCCCATTCCCCCGATCAAATATATTCCCAGGCAAAGTCATAGGACACTTGAGAGGAGAAGGAGGAGGAGGAGGAATGCCAGAATCGTCCAGGGTTGAGTTAGAGGAAAATAGGAGGCCCAAGAGATTGGCCTTTTCAGATGGAGAATTAGCAACAGAACAACAGAACCATCAAATCGAATAAGAGGAGGAAAGCAGATTTACAGAAGTTGTTAGAGATTTTTTTGGCAAGAGGCCAGAAAGATTTGTCAGTAAGAGAACCAAGGAGGTTAGCACACTTTCGTTTGATGAAAGCCCGCTTTGCTCGTCGAAGAGTATCGCTGCATTGATTTCAAGCTGAATGAAAATTAGCGTGAGTGAGAGAGGAACAAGAGAAAGTTACGGCTCCCGATACGCATGTGTCTGCTAGATAAATAGCGAACAAGCACGATCGAACCATGGATTATGAGGAGAGAAAGATTTAGTCGAAGAAGGAATGAACCTGCTCATCCCATCAACGATTACAGCACCCACTTTATCGGCAGAAGCCGAAGCGTCACCAGAATCAAAGCAGTCATTCCAATTATAGTTAGAGTAGAAGCAACGCAAGGCCCCCAATCGGCCTGATCAAAATTGCCAGAAAAACGCGTAGCGCAGGATAGAAACTGTTGGGAGAGAAATTATTAAGTTAAAGATATAGGTTGTGAGTTGGAATTTACCAATAGGAGAGAAGGTGGTGTATTTACAGAGAGAAGGATCAGTGGTGAAACATAGGTCAAGTGTGTTCAAGAATTGGTTGGGACGATGGAATGTGTGTGGGTTCTTTAATTAGTTGCTCCAGATCGTTGAGAATACTAAATGATTCGGCTTCCTCCCTACCTAAATCAGTATAGAGGACCCCAACCATTCAGTGTTGTGTGCATTGAAATCCCCTAAATAGAGGACCTCAGTATTTGGATGAGAAGATATAACAGTCTCGTGAAAAGTAGTAAGATATTCAAAAAAGGTGTGAAAATCTGTTCTGTTAGGAGAACAGTAGCAGAAGCACAAGATTATTGTAGTAGAAGGAAGAAAGATTTTAAGCCACAGAACATCGAAGTTAGGAGATTCGAGAGATTCTCGAGACGTGTTACAGGAGTGTTTATGTTTACATAGGCACATACTCCACTAAAGGGAATTATGAAATAAGTTATAGTTGGATATATTAAACTTAAGAGTTAGAGGATAGTGAATTCACTTAGCCATCTGTGTCTAAGTCAAGAGCAAAAGGTCAGGGTTAGAGTTAGAGGTGGTATTCCACAGATGCAGAGTTAGAGTGTTGGTAAAGTCGATAGAAAGCCCGCGTCTTTGCAAATCTGCTCATCACACACGCACACACAACAACACCAAAAAGAAAAACAGCAAACAAACTGAATAACCAAGGAGACATAACGCATCTCTGCCTCTCACTCTGCTATTAATATTAAACCAATCACTTTCAACTTCATTTCAGCTTATTCTTACACACGCTTCACTATCGTCATACAATTTTTGAATCCATTCAGATGCTTACCACCAATACCATATATCACTAACACCTGTCATAGATCTTCCATAATAATATTATCATACGACTGTTACATATCCATAAAACCTAAATACAATTTATTTCTTCTCCCTCATTTTCTCAATCATGTGTTTCAATGTAAGATTTGATCCACACATACTCTACCACTTCTAAACGCACCTTGCTCTTCAAGAAATCAGTCCCTTCAGTCACTCGACGCGCACTCTTTCAACAAAATACCAGAACATATGTTCCCTACAGCACTCAATAAACTAATTCCCTCTCACATTCACAGTTACCTTTGTCCCCTCACCTTTATATAGAATTACTTTTACTTCCTCCTCCAATCCCTCGGAACTATACCTCCATAAACGCTTTGTTACACAAATTCCAAATCCAATCAATCACCACCTCGCCTCCCTTTCTTGGTCATTCACCCAGTAATTTCATCATACCTGCAGATTTTGATTCTTCAACTTTCTCATTCTACCCATTACCTCCTCCTTACTAATGACCTCATCCCAAAATACCTATCTCTTCTTGCACCATCAAATCCACACACATCACTATTACCTCTTCATTACCAATGTTGTGCAGATTTTTAAAAATGTTCCCTCCACTTTCCTCACATTCTATTTTTCATCATTTACGAAAGCACCATCCCTATTCATTATTCTAAGCAGATTTCCCCATATTCCTTATATATATATATATATATATATATATATATATATATATATATATATATATATATATATATATATATATATATATATATATATATATATATATATATATATATATAATTCAAAGAAGGTCAAAGAAACTGTAACGGACTAAAAAGTAACGGAGGAAAAAATAACGGAACTTATTCGGTGCGTTACATGAAAGAAAAAGTAACGAGTCCGTTACTCCGTTACTCAAAAAACTAATTCCGTTAGTAACGGAGTAACGGATCGTGCCCCCCTCTG
>JABUQX010118057.1:22500-33277 GCA_015478945.1 Trachelipus rathkii
ACCACATAGCATTAACTTTGATGGTTCCCAATCACCGTAAGAGGAGTATCTAGTGATGTTCTATTAGTGTTCTATAGCATTAGATGAGTGCCAGGTGAGTGCCAGGTGAGTGCATGCCAAGTGAGTGCCAATGAGTACCAATGAGTGCCAAGTGAGTGCAATGAGTGAAGTGGGTGCCACATAGTGCCAAGTGGGGTGCCACATAGTGCCAGTGGTGCACTTTTTCAAGCCTTTTCTAGCCTCCCTGAGCCTAGAATAGCCCCAATATGGGTGTCACCCCTAGGTAATAAGGTATGAGGAACCGAATGGTGTACATTACAATCTGCTAGAATGCTTCCTACTACGAGTTAGTATTTTTATAACACTTATAAGCACTTACACTCGCCATAGGCACTTACACTAGCCCATATACACTTACACTCACACGCACAGGTACACTTACACTTACACTCACACACTCGATATTTTGATGCCTCAGCATTAATGCCTCATCTTTGATGAAGTCATCTTTGATACCACCTATATTGATGATTCATCTTTGATGACTCATCTTTTGTCTACCTCTAGATCATAAGCTGCCCACCAGACCGCAGCAAGCCCCCTCCCCGCAAAGGATGGAGGCCCCGCACCCGCAGGTGCGACCCGCCGCGCGAATGAAATATATATATACTATAAGTCATTCATTTTTATTTCATACTTAAACATTTTTTATTAAAAACATTTTCGCGAACCTAAAACTGTAACTCATTACAGACCTATTATTTAACACATATATTTATTAACATTATTTTTACTTAATACTTTTTACTTAATACTTTTTAATTTATAAATTTTTAAAAAATTGTATGTAAGAAGAAAAAAACCAGAGTGCCTGATATATAAACATTTTATTTTACTACAACTGTACGAAATTTTATTAAAAACATTAACATTACATACCTTAAAGCAGTAAATCAGTAAATCAATAAAGGTGTAACCTAACACCTAGGGGGGATTAGTATGCTTTTGTTTTACTGCTTTACTGCTTTAACTCATGTTTTACTGCTTTAACTCATGTTTTACTGTTTTAACTTATATGTTTTACTGCTTTAACTCACATATTTATTAACAATACATACCTTAAAGCAGTAAATCAGTAAATCAATAGAGGTGTTACCTAACACCTAGGGGGATTAGTATGCTTTTGTTTACTGCTTTGCTGCTTTAACTCATGTTTTACTACTTTAACTCATGTTTTACTTTAACTCATATGTTTACTGCTTTAGCTCACATTTTCATTAACATTACACTTTACCAGCAGTAAATGGCAATCAATAGAGTGTTACCTAACACCAAGAGATTAGTATGCTTTTGTTTTTACTGCTTTACTGCTTTAACTCATGTTTTACTACTTTAACTCATGTTTTACTGCTTTAACTTTCTACTTTAACACACACCATATATTTATTAACATTATGTTTTACTTTGTTTTAATACTTTTTATTTATTTTTATTATTATTTTTATTTATTTTTATTATTATTTTTATTATTTTTATTATTTTATTTTTATTATTATTATTATACTTAGTGTTATTTACTTCATCCCTATTGTTATTATTATTTAGAACACACATACACACACACACACACACACACACACACACACACACACACACACACACACACACATTCACTATGACCTTATACACACATTCACTATGACACTTATTCACACATAACACCTACATTTACACTTATACACATGCGGTCCACACACACACACACACATACACACACATTCACTATGACACTTATACACACATTCACTATGACACTTACATTTACCCATAGACACTTACATTTACACTCACACAGATTTACTTACACTCACACACAGATTTACTTACACACACAGATTCCCACACACAGATTTACTTACACTCGCACACCAGATTTACACACACACACACACACACACACACACACACACACACACTTACACATATAATGTCGTATAATTTATTAAAACATTTTATGTTTTAATTAAACACGTACATTTATATTACTCATTCAAATATAGCTAAAATTATTTCAAAGTTTCTTAAAACTTCTATAATAAATCAATCATTATCTTTGAACAAAGAATTTATTATTAACTGTTAATACTTTTTGTTTATAAATTTTATAACTATCAAGTTTTAAAATAACTTTTACTAAAATTTTATGAAATTTTATTAAAAACATATATTTTACGTACCTTAAAGCAATAAATCAGTAAATCAGTAAGGCCAGCTAGCACCCCTCTACATCAAGCTATGCCACGTTTTTGTTCTATTGACTTACTGCTTTACATCATCTTTAGCCATGTAATAAGTATAAAAATAACAAAATAAGTTCTTCTCTGCTAACATAACATGTATTTTATTAAAATCATTCTAGGTTTTTATTTAAAAATAACAATTATTCACTTGCATTTATATTATTCGCTCAATGTTAACTAAAAATATTTCAAAGTTTTTTAAATAATTCAGGTTTTCTTTATTATTATTATTATTATTATCTATGTACATTGACAATCCATCACGAGAAAACACAACAACCCGCCCTCCTTACAGATACGAAACTGACCTCTCTCTGTAAAATGTGTTGAAATAACTACTTTAGGCCTAAATTTAGGATAATCCTTTTTGTAGCCCGGGGCGATTTAAGCCTAATTCCAGGTCAAAATATATTTCAAACTGACCTTTTTCTGTAAAATGTGGTGCAATAACTACGTTAGGCCTAAATTTAGGCCTAAATTTAGGATAAGCCTTTTTGTAGACGGGCTAATTTAATCCTAATACCAGGTCAAAAGGTAATTCCCGTATAGACAAGAAGTATTTGTATTTTTATAATATATTTCAAACTGAAACATGCTGGATCGGAAAGATCCTTTAAGCAGGTAAAAAGATGTTTTCCTTACTTGTGATTGGTTGGGGTAATCCTTATCTCTATATGACCTCGCATGTGATTGGTCGAGAATTATTTTATCATCTTTTGAAAATTAACGTTGTTCTTTAAACTTGTATTTGAGCAGGTGTGTGTTTTATTAACCTAAACTCATTTTAAAATCATAGTCATTTTAGCTGTTAAGCGGTGCACAAGTTATCTGATTTGTATTAAAGTGTTTTATTTTTACTAAGTGTATATCATGGCCCATAATAAATATTTACATTGAGGAATAATTATTAATTTCACTTTAGAATAGATAATAGTAATTCACTGGATTCATAAGCTAGCCACCAAGGGCTCAGCTGGGCCACCGCGCAAAGGCGGCAACCCCGCGCCCGCAGGTGCGTCCATACGTCCCGCGCCGCGTGCGCCCGCAGGCACAATATTTCCGCGTTCCCGCCCGCCGCGTGCGCCAGCAGGCGCAATATTCGCGCGAATGAAGGAAATATATATATATATATATATATATATATATATATATATATATATATATATATATATATATATATATATATATATATATATATACTCTTCTATATATTATGTGCGGGTGAGAGTGCGTGTAAGTGTCTATGGGTGAACGTAAGTGTCTATGTGTATGTGCGTATGTGTGAATAAGAGATATAGTGTATGTGTGTATAAGTGTAAGTGTAAGTGTCTATGGTAAGTGTAACTGCTTATAAGCTGAATCATCAATATATGTGAATAAGAGATATAGTGTATGTGTGTATAAGTGTAAGTGTAAGTGTCTATGGTAAATGTAACTGCTTATAAGCTGAATCATCAATATAGGTGGTATCAAAGATGACGCCATAAGATGAGTCATCAAAGATGAACCACTAAAGCTGAGGTACCAAAGCTAAGTTATTAAAGTTGAGGCATCAAAGCTGAAATAAAGCTGAGGTATCAAAGTTGAGGCATCAAAAGCTGAGGCATCAAAGTTGAGACATTTATGCTGGGGTATCAAAGTTGAGGCATCAAAGAAGCTGAGGCATCAAAAGATGAAGGGATCAAAAATATCAGTGGGTGCAGATTTGCATGGTGTAAAGTGTGTATGTGTGTGTGTGTGTGTCATAGTGAATGTATGTGTGTTCTAGTAATAATAACAATAGGCATGAAGTAATAACACTAAGTATAATAATAAAAATAAAAATAAAATGTTTTAATAAATTATACGTTATATGTGTAAGTGAGTGTGAAAGTCTTCGGTGTGTGTGTGTGTGTGTGTGTACTATTGTTGCAGTATGTGTGTGTGTATATGTGTGTTCTAAATAATAATAACAATAGGCATGAAATTAAATAACACTAAGTATAATAGTAAAAATAAAAAAATAAAATGTTTTAATAAATTATACGTTATAGTACTGTACTTAACGGTCATGTGTGTGTGTGTGTGTGTGTATTGTGTATGTGTGCGTGTGTGTGTATGTGTGTTCTAAATAATAATTCGCGC
Organism: Trachelipus rathkii; assembly: GCA_015478945.1. Lineage (NCBI taxonomy): Eukaryota > Metazoa > Arthropoda > Malacostraca > Isopoda > Trachelipodidae > Trachelipus > Trachelipus rathkii. The sequence continues at coordinate 26,925 of JABUQX010118057.1, forward strand.
GGGAATATTGCGCCTGCGGGCGCACGCGGCGGGCGGGAACGCGGAAATATTGCGCCTGCGGGCGCACGCGGCGGGCGGGGACGCGGCGGGACGCACCAGCGGGTGCGGGGTTGGCTGCCTTTGCGGGTGGGGCTCATGCTGAGCCTTGGTGGTTAGCTTATGAACTAGTGAATTAATTATTATCTATTCTAGTGAAATTAATAATTATTCCTCAATGTAAGTATTTATTATAAATATGATATACACTTAGTAAAAATAAAACACTTTTAATACAAATCAGATAACTTGTGCACCGCTTAACAGCTAAAATGACTATGATTTTAAAATGAGTTTGGGTCTAAAAGATAATAAAACACACACCTGCTCAAATACAAGTTTAAAGAACAACGTTAATTTTCAAAAGACGATAAATGAGGTCATATAGAGATAAGGATTACCCCGACCAATCACAAGTAAGGAAAACATTTCCTTTTTACCTGCTTAAAGGATCTTACCGATCCAGCATGTTTCAGTTGGAAATATATTTATAAAAATAATAATAACAATGATTCTTGTCTATACGAGAAATACCTTTTGACCTGGTATTAGGATTAAATTAGCCCGTCTAAAAAGGCTTATCCTAAATTTAGGCTAACGTAGTTATTGCACCACATTTTACAGAAAAAGGTCAGTTTGAAATATATTTTGACCTGGAATTAGGCTTAAATCGCCCCAGGTTACAAAAAGGATTATCCTAAATTTAGACCTAAAGTAGTTATTTCAACACATTTTACAGAGAGAGGTCAGTTTCGTATCTGTAAGGAGTGCGGGTTGTTGTGTTTTCTCGTGATGGATTGTCAATGTACATAGATAATAATAATAATAATAATAAAGAAAACCCGAATTATTTAAAAAAACTTTGAAATATTTTTAGTTAACATCGAGTGAATAATATAATGTAAGTGAATAATTGTTATTTTTAAATAAAAACTTAGAATGATTTTAATAAAATACATGTTATGTTAGCAGAGAAGAACTTATTTTGTTATTTTTATACTTATTACATGGCTAAAGATGATGTAAAGCAGTAAATCGTCAATAGAACAAAACGTGGCATAGCTTGATGTAGAGGGGGCTAGGGGCTGGCCTTACTGATTTACTGATTTATTGCTTTAGGTACGTAAATATATGTTTTAATAAAATTTCATAAAATTTTAGTAAAAGTTATTTTAAAACTTGATAGTTATAAAATTTATAAACAAAAAGTATTAACAGTTAATAAATTCTTTGTTCAAAGATAATGATTGATTTATTATAGAAGTTTTAAGAAACTTTGAAATAATTTTAGTTATATTTGAATGAGTAATATAAATGTACGTGTTTAATTAAAACATAAAATGTTTTAATAAATTATACGTTATATGTGTAAGGTGTGTGTGTGTGTGTGTGTGTGTGTGTGTGTGTGTGTGTGTGTGTGTGTGTGTGTGCGCAAAAGCGGAACGAATTAATAAAAGTAAATCGCGCTTTTAAAGTAAATATGTTGGTGGAGTGTAGAAATGAAATCTGTGCAAGGTGTAAAGTAAATCTGTGTGAGTGTAAGTGTAAATGTAAGTGTCTATGGATAAATGTAAGTGTCATAGTGAATGTGTGTATAAGTATCATAGTGAATGTGTGTATAAGTGTAAGTGTGTGTGTGAATGTGTGTATAAGTATCATAGTGAATGTGTGTATGGGTAAATGTAAGTGTCATGAGTGAATGTGTGTATAAGTGTAAGTGTGTGTGTGTGTATAAGTGTAAGTGTGTGTGTGTGTATGTGTGTTCTAAATAATAATAACAATAGGCATGAAGTAAATAACACTAAGTATAATAAAAATAATAAAAATAAAATAATAAAAATAATAAAAATAATAATAAAAATAAATAAAAATAATAATAAAAATAAATAAAAAGTATTAAAACAAAATAAAAAACATAATGTTAATAAATATATGAGTTAAAGCAGTAAAGCAGAAAGTTAAAACAGTAAAGCAGAAAGTTAAAGCAGTAAAACATGAGTTAAAGCAGTAAAGCAGTAAAACAAAAGCATACTAATCCCCCCTTGGTGTTAGGTAACACCTCTATTGATTTACTGATTTACTGCTTTAAGGTATGTAATGTTAATGAATATGTGAGCTAAAGCAGTAAAACATATGAGTTAAAGCAGTAAAACATGAGTTAAAGCAGTAAAACATGAGTTAAAGCAGTAAAGCAGTAAAACAAAAGCATACTAATCCCCCCTAGGTGTTAGGTAACACCTCTATTGATTTACTGATTTACTGCTTTAAGGTATGTATTGTTAATAAATATGTGAGTTAAAGCAGTAAAACATATAAGTTAAAACAGTAAAACATGAGTTAAAGCAGTAAAACATGAGTTAAAGCAGTAAAACAGTAAAAAAAAAAGCATACTAATCCCCCCTAGGTGTTAGGTAACACCTCTATTGATTTACTGATTTACTGCTTTAAGGTATGTAATAAAATTTCGTACAGTTGTAGTAAAATAAAATGTTTATGTATTCAGGCATTTTTTTCTTCTTACATACAATTTTTTAAAAATTTATAAATTAAAAAGTATTAAGTAAAAAGTATTAAGTAAAAATAATGTTAATAAATATATGTGTTAAATAATAGGTCTGTAATGAGTTACAGTTTTAGATTCGCGAAAATGTTTTTAATAAAAAATGTTTAAGTATGAAATAAAATGAATGACTTATAGTATATATATTTCATTCGCGAGGGAATATTGCGCTGCGGGTGCGGGGCCTCCATCCTTTGCAGGGAGGGCTTTGCTGCGGTATGGTGGGCGCTTATGATCTAGGGTGGTGAGCAAAGATGAATTATAAAGATGAATCATCAATATAGGTGGTATCAAAGATGACATCATCAAAGATGAGGCCCAACAAAATTGAGCTTCGGTGTGTGAGTGTAAGTGTTAAGTGTGCCTGGGCGTGTGAGTGTAAGTGTGGCATATGGGCTAATTAACAGTGTCTATGGCAGTGTAAGTGCTTATAAGTGATATAAAAATACTAACTCGTAGTATGAAGCATTCTAGCAGATTGTAATAACACCATTCGGTTCCTCATACCTTATTACCTAGGGGTAGACACCCATATTAGGCTATTCTAGGCTCAGGGGGGAGGCTTGAAAAGGCTTGAAAAAAGTGGCTCCTTGGCACTATGTGGCACTCACTTGGCACTATGTGGCACTCAGCGGCACTCATTGGCACTCACTTGCTCATTGGCACTCATTGGCACTCACCTGGCACTCGGGCACTCACCTGGTACTCATCTAATACTCATAGGGTACTAATAGAACATCACCTAGATACTCCTTACGGTGATTGGGAACCATCAAAGCCATCAAGTTAGCGTGGGTCAAAATTGACCCATGGTATATGGCATGGCCAAAGCCGAAATATCATGGTCAAACAAGGTTAAGACATCAAAAAGGGCTAAGTCCCCAAAGGAAGGACAAAAATTACCGTGGGTCAAAATTGACCCATGGACGACCAAAGGGTTGGCAGTGTGTTTGTACGTGTGTATAAGTGTAAATGTAAGTGTCTATGGGTAAATGTAAGTGTAAGTGAATGCGTGTATAATGTCATAGTGAATGTGTGGGCGTGTGTATGTGTGTGTGTGTGTGTGTGTGTGTGTGTGTGTGTGTGTGTGTGTGTGTGTGTGTGTGTGTGTGTGTAGGTGTTCAAGTTAGGATAGATCCATACATGCGTTCAAGTTAGGAACGAAATATGTGACGGGTGGGCCACGAGTGGGCAAAAAATTGGCGTGGGCAAAAAATGACATGGTATCTGGCAAGGTCAAGGCCGAAATATCATGGTCAAACAAGGATTAAAGACATCAAAACGGGCTAAGCCCATAAAGGGTGCCCAAAAATTACCGTGGGCAAAAAATGGCCCCGAAAAATTAGGGGGCATAAAATAGGGGGGGCAATACGTACAACGGGTTCAGCTTGCAAGCCATTTGGCGCAACCTTCGCTGAAGGGTTACCAAAAGTGGGTTGCCGGCAAATTACGGGTTGCCAAAATTAGGGTTGCCAAAAATACCGTGGGCAAAAAATGACCCATGGAAGACCAAAGGGTTGGTCGAAAAAATTAGGGCTGCCAAAAAATTAGGGTTGCCAAAAAATTAGGGTTGCCAAAAAATACCGTGGGCCAAAAATGACCCATGGAAGACCAAAGGGTTGGTGGAAATATCATGGTCAAACAAGGTAAAGACATCAAAAGGGCTAAACCCCTAAGGGTGGCCAAAAAAGTACCGTGGGGCAAAAATTGACCCGCGGAGACCAAGTTGGAGTCAGAAAAAAATTAGGGTGGGGCACATTAGCAGTTTACTGGCACAACCTGTTTGGCAGCTCTTCTTCGAAAGGGTTGCAAAAAATTAGGGTTGCCAAAAATTAGGGGCTAAAATTAGGGATGCCAAGCAGGGAGGTAAAAATACCCCATATAAATTAAGGGTTAGATCAGAAAAGTCAAAGCCCCAAAAAATTAAAGGAAGCCAAAAGGTCAAAGCAGGTAAAAATTTGGGAACAAAAGTCCAGGGCAGGTAAAATTTGGGTATATATACACATTTGCTGCAATATGTTCCTACTACTGGTTGTTACTATTATAAATGATAAAGATTATGATTTTGATGGCTCGTTTTATTGTCCTCTGTTCATCTTCAATTGATAATGAAAGAGTGGCTTGTGTTACGCCTATGACTTGTTAAAGCTGAATTTATGCTGTCCTTGTGCAGGTCATCTATATGTTGATTTTTTCTTCTTTGCAAATCTATGGTTTCACCTATATATGTTTTATTGCAAGTATTGCAGGGGATGGGATATATACAGCTTTGGGGGAGATTTTCTTTTCGTTTTGGGGGTTTGAGAATGTTTTTTAAGGTGATGTTATTTGATGGAATGAGGGTAATATTTTTTGGTAATATTTGTTTTAACGAATATAATGGTAATTAAGGAATTGGTAAGTAGGTGTTGCTTTTTTTCGGGAAAGGTGCTATAGTACCTCTTTTTGCTTTGTTGTTAAATGCTTTTGTGATGAAAACTCAGGAGATAGTAAAGTGATTTGAGTATTGTGGATATTGTTTGTTTCTTGTGCTGCATGAGGGGGAGAGCATATACGAAAGGCACGGAGAAATAGAGATGACAGAACAGCTAATTTTGTGTTTACGGAATGATTAGATAGCCAATGTATATAGTTTGGTGCGAATGAAAGACTGGCTTTAAATGGTAATTTGAAGCTATTCATTTTGATACTTTACGTCACCTGATGCACTTTCTTATCTGATAAAATTTTATTATTCAGAATAAATGCTTTGATTATTACGAAAAGGAACTTTCAAACTATTGAATCTCATTATTTTTTATTCCTAATTCTAAATGTATACATTTCTATATAATTAGATACCTGCTGGCATGGTAAAGCGCCGAATAGGTAAAAAATAATATTAAGGTCTAGTTTTACAACTTCAGATAGGATCTGAAACTTCAATTGTCCGGTGCAATATTCTTTTGAACTTCAAGGAAACGTTAAACATATCTCTCTCTCTCTCTCTCTCCTCTCTCTCACTATCCATATCTCTCTCTCTCTCTCTCTCTCTCTCTCTCTCTCTCTCTCTCTCTCTCCTCTCTCTCTCTCTCTCTCTCTATATATATATATATATATATATATATATATATATATATATATATATATAATAATATATAAATATATACTTATATATATATATATAACATATATATATATATATATATATATATATATATATATATATATACTATATATATCATATAAATATATATATATATAAATATATATATATATATATATATATATATATATATCTATATTATATATATATATATATATAACATATATATATAAAACATATATATATAATATATGTAACTATGTATAATAATATATGTAATGTATATAACAATATATATATAACATATAATAATAGCCTTATATAATATATGTAATAATATATGTAATATATATATATATATATATATATAATATAATATATATATATATAATAATATATATATATATAAACTATGTATATATATATGTATAATATATATATATATAATATATATATATATATATATATATATATAAATATATATATATATCTTTATATATATATATCACTATGCTTTGCTTATACATATATGTAGCCTTAATAATATATATATGTAATAATAATATATATATATGTATAATGCTCATGCGATAATATTAATAATAACAATAATAATAATAATAATATATAATATATATATATATAACAATATATATATATATATAATATATA
>JABUQX010118058.1:0-22581 GCA_015478945.1 Trachelipus rathkii
AGCGCGAAGATTAAAAGAGGTTTAGGTCAGTATAATTTCTCATTTTCATTTCTAGAAAAAAAACTTCCCTGGTAAAAACTGGATTTATACGGAAGACTGCAAGAGAAAAAAGTGATAAACAAGAACTCTAGAGATGAGAGACAACTCACCACCGCAAAATCTTCTATGAAGAGACCCCAAAGCGAAGCTTCCAATGAGAAAACTTAAGAGAAAGTAAGGAAGCCGCTCTAACAACGGCATCGAACGACTGAAACGGGAATTCGGGGAAGACAGAAAGTTTAGTTACCAAATCAATGAAGCCAGTACGTACCTGCGGAGTGTCCACAACCCTAGACCAACTACTCTTCGAAAGGAGACCACTCATCTGTAGGTGGGCAACGAAGGTACCAAGGGGCGTATTTATTGTGATTATTGTGACATAAATTGGACGGCCTGTCCGGGAAAAGATAGATTAGACACAACACTTAATTTGGGGGCCTGTTTTTTGTGAATGATGTAATGATACCCAGATTAATACCTAGAACTTTCCAGAAGTGCACACACATTTTGCGCTGGATACTTTTAAAAGACATTCACCGACGCGCTTTGATTGTGAAGCGTTGTTAATAGAAAACTTGAAACTTACGTTTAACAAATAATAGGATTATATGCACTCGTTATCATTAAGCTATATGTCCGGATAGGTTAGACAAGAGGTAAAGATGAGCCCAGAGTTTTTTTATATAGCAGAAGAGAATGAGACTGCTGAGAGGTCCCATAGCGAGGCCGGGAAAAGAAGGTCACTCTAGAAAATAGAGAGATAAGGAGACGAAGAGGCTGCTGAAGGAGAGCTGAGAAGAGAGGCTCTCGGAAAAAAGATGAGGAACGCGTCATATGAAACTTAAATGAAATTATGTGAAATTTTTTATGTCTGGAATAAATTAGCCTAAACTCTCCTAATAGAAGATAAAGGAAAGGATGTTTGATAGAGAACACTTTCCACATGTTCCGATCAGAAGAGGATACGAATTAAAATACAATGAAGTCCGGAGTCTATAGATATTATTTGAAACATCCCATAATATGCCCGAGGACTCTGAAGAAGTTGCCGAAGAAAATGTGTCGAAGTTAAACAAGAATCTGAGACTTCGAGAAAACCAGGCAAATGGGGCACGGAAGAAACGCCCGAGTGTGATTTAATCCAGGAGACTCCCACGCGCCGAGGAAATAGTAAAGGGGAAGCACAAAAACCCACCGGACGTGCCAAAACAGTTCACGAGAGAAGCTTTGAATCGGTTTAGCGTTTGGGAAACCGAATTAAGAGAATTTAGCCGGGACGGTGGAGAACCTCTCGAAAATAGAAGATCCGCAAGATATTTTGAAAATTGACCGAAAGAGTTTGATACGACTACAGAAAGAAGACGTGTCGTTAAATCGGTATATAGAACAAGGTCAGAAGATATGTGACGACTACACTGGTGGAATAAACTCGATAATGTTATCGGAATTATTAATATACGAATGAGAAAGCAACCGGAAAAATAAAAAGACCTAGTTGGGTTTCGAAACTAGCAGTTGGAATCCAATTAATTAATGAAGTCGCGGCCAAGACTCCACGTCTGGGAGAGAAACATGCTTGGGATAATATAAAGTAAAGCGAGGAAAATTTGTTAGAAATAATTTTTTAATCGGCCGGGAAAATACTTAGGACCACTATTATTTGCTTATAGAGAAGCATCTCAAGAAAGCACAAGGTTCGCGCCGTTTGAACTACTATACAGAAGGGCAATGAGAGAACCATTACAAATTCTGAAAGAGTTATGGACTTAGAGAAGGTGGAATCAGAAATGAAAGTAAGAATAATCAACAGTACGTAATTCGAAATGCCGTGATAAAAGAGTTAAGAGGAAACAATGAAAAGGTAACTCCTGGTAAGAATAAGCCCGAATAAGTTTTGGGGAAGTAATGAAAAGTAAGAAAGCAACTTTTATAGATATCAAACGATCGTCCATCATCAAGCACCTAAGGGGACGCCGTACGAATGAGAGAGAGCTCTTCACAATGATAGGCAACAGAAAATCTTTAAGAGAGGGTATTAAAATCCGAACTCGGAACAAAGGATACAGGAGTTTCGGAACAAGAAGACGTAAGGACGGAATACCTTACCAGAATTCATCTGTGGGTCGAGATGAAGAAAAGAAGTATCCACAGAATCCATTTCTTCATCTTAATAAGGGGGATATTATCACAGATGAATCTAGATATAAAAAAAGTTAAGCTGCATTATCATCATTAGGAATGCTTTTGGACATATTATTAGTGAGGATCTGCATTTCTTAATTAGTTCAGTATTTTTCATCATTTTTTAAGAATAGAAAATTTTATCATTAATTCAATAATAACATAAACGTTGTAAAAAATATATTTATAAAGAATATATTTTTATGAAGTAATATTTAATATTGTATAAATTACTATGAAAGTAATGATTAACGAAATTTTTAATAAATTATGTTAATAAGTAGTAATTTATAAGTAAGACGCTTTAAGAAAGAATGGGTATAAAAAGAGCGAGCTTTAATATAACTTAAGCGTTTCATTCTTGGTCGCCGGCCTTTATAAAAATTAGAGGAAATCCTAATGATGATGAAGGTTGTTTCCTGCATAAAACATTCTCTCTGTATCTGCCCATATTCCCATAATTTCTTCAAGAAACCTTAACAATATTCCAAAGATAATGTTGCAAAGAAAAAGAATAACAAGAAACCTGTAGAGCAAGACTGCGCCCGAGAATCATTGAGACCCCAAAGGGAAGCTCAGTGAAGAAAATAAATGAATGAAAGTAATGTCAGCTCATTGAGTTCATAGGCTGAACGACTTGTTCACGGAAATTACGGTGAAAGTACAACACAGTTCGATAGCGAAATAAAGCCAGTAATTCTGACCCATGGGGAATGTCCACAACATAGACACTACTTCGAAAGGGAACGCACATCACATCTGTAAGTGTACACTGAAAAGGTACCAGGTGCGTATTGATATTATGTGACAATATAATATTTATTTTAATAATACTATCTTATTATAATATATATATATAATGAATTATATTATATAAATAATATATATATATATAATATATATATAATATTATATAATATATATAATTAATTATTTATTATATAAAATTAATATGCACCATATAATATTTTATATTAACACTAATATAAATATTATATAATAAATATATATTATACATTCATATAAATAATAAAAACAAAAATATATACAATAATATTATATACATATAAATTTCAAATATTATTTTATATTATTATTTTATTGTTTTTTATAAAAAAAATTTTCCGGGTTGAAACTTTATAAAATTATATTAAAAAAATTTTTATTATGGGGAGGGTATATTATAATAGAATATATTTATTATATAATATAAGATAACATATTAAAATAAATTTATTTAGAATAGAATTATACTATTAATTAATATAATAATTAATATCTTTTATTTGTTTAGCTAATTCAAATAAATATGATGTAACATGAAGTAATGTATTTTATGTATTATAACAAAATTTTGATATAATAAAAGAAAATTCGTAATGAAACAATAAATTATATTTAATATAAGTATAATTAATTTAATAATATATTATAATAATAGATATTATAATGTAAACTCATATTATATTAATAATATTTGTATAAATAAAATAGACTATATATATTAATAATATACTTAACGGGTAGATGGAACTACATGTTAGATTTAAAAGTAACATTATGACCACTGTTAGTATTGTCAATGAAGCATTGAAAGATATGGGGATGTTGAATGAAAGTAAAATGTTGGATAGAATAAAAGCTGAAAGAGAGAAGAAACGTGTTGGTAAAAAAATGTCATCAGAATGAAATTAGAAAACACATATATTGAATGCATTCTATTTGACGGCTGAAAAGATCAATTTAAAAGAAAAGATGGAACTTAATTGGAAGAGCATTATGTTATTGAAAAAGAACCAGATGATATTTACATGACTAATGTTACACCAGATTCTGACAAGGCGCGGTACATTACTGATAAAATAATAACTTTGTTAATTGATTCAAGTAACGATATTTCCCTTAAAAATATTCTTTACGATGGGACTTCAGTTAACACTGCAAGGGTTGTTGGAGTTTGAAGAATGATTGAAATATATATATATGGAAAGGTCGATACAGTGGTTAATTTGCCTCATACATGCAAATGAACTTTCATTCAGACACATACTCGAGGCAACTGATGGAAAAACATCATGACCAAAATCTTTTAAGGGTACCATTGAAAATAAAATTGAAAAAAAATACAAATAAGCTGGAGAGATTGATTTTGAACTTGTAAACAGCAACCTTGAAAAATCCCAGAAGATATCGTTAAGCAAACTATCTCTGACCAAAAGTATTTGTTTGATATGTGTTTTACTATAAAATCAGGGAATATATCGCCATCATTAGCCAAGAAATTTCCAGGCACCCTTCAAAATTCCAGATGGCTAACAAAAGCAAGCATGATCTAACGGTTATACGTTTCCATAATTTTTTCTATCCAGAACAACCATGAACATATCGTGCAACTCCTTTTAAGTATCCCTGAATTAATTGGAGATGATACCAATATTCTTTTAATTTTTCTTATCTTCTAAATCTTCCCCTCATACTGTTAAACTCTTTATGCCTGCAGGATCCTTCGATCTCTTTCTTATCTCTCTGTTCAATCTCTTCAAGTATTCTGCAAGTAAGACTCGTGCCTATCTCGTGCTTTTTTGTTTCATTTCTGATTGTTCTACATAAATTCTGCGCAAAACTACGAACACTTTTCTCTGTAGAAGATGCAATAATCATTTTGCTTACTACTTCTCATGATCTATCTTTTATTTTTCAGAAATATGAACTAAATATTCTGCAAAGCTAAGGTATTTGCTCATTACTTTCCCATAATTGCACTTTTGATGACTGGATTTATTTCTCCATCTCCCTCTATTCCCATATCTTTTATGTCTAATATTGTAATTTATTCTAAATATAAGATTTCTGTTTTCTCTGCTAAGCGCCCACAAGGGGTTATCGCCCACTTTGAGAAACACCGCATTATACTGTTTAGCTCTTTCCTTCTCTGGTTTCTTAAAAAAATCTTCATATTTCTGCATCTTGTTATATCTCTTTAAGTCTTTTCCTCCAATAAACGCCAGTCTCGGCGAGGAAACGTTCGAGGCATTTAAGTAAACTTAATGTAGCATTTATTTGAATTTCGTAAATTATTAATCTGCCTGGTGGAGTTCGTCGTGCATTAAAGAGCACATGCGAAAAGGAATTCTCCCTAAAATTCCTGTTCATTCCTTTTTCTTTTCATTTGAATAGAAATCGGAAGCCCTCTTACTGTTTCCGTGCTATTTCTCACAGATAAACTGCATCCAGCAACTAACATCATCAAAATACAAAACGCTGAACTGCTTATACTTAATTTGGAATTATATTTTTTCCACCATCAAAATCTTTTTTCAAGCTCCAGAAGAAGTAATCCTCTTAGTTTCTCCTTTTCCATATCATTCTGACATTTTGGCAAGTATTGTATTTTGTTACATTACACTTCCACTCTCCCTTCACTTACTTTGCCTAATGACTCCACGGCTGCATCGCTTTCCGCTAAAAATGAATTCACCGCTAAGACTTTTGTTTAAAACTTGACTCTACCAAATTCCTGTGATATTCCTTGTTCTCCACCTACCTGTAACCCAATATAATTTGTTCTTAAAATGTGATATTGCTCTATCTTTAAGCTTACTGTAATTATAAGATGACTTACTGTCTTTACGGTATTCCTATATTCTATTCTCATAAATTTGGCATTTAAGATTGCACCCTACCCTGATAAATATATTTTATATCTGATTATTAATTTCTGTATATTGTTCATTTATCCTCTACTTTCAATATTAAAAACATCCTTTTTGAAACTATCCCTAATTTAATTGGAAGGTTTGGAAACATCCTAATTTTTCCGGATTTACCCTAGGGGAGACGACATTTTTAAGTTCACATCCAATTTTGATAAGACAAAGATCAAATGAAACATCTCGCCCAATCATTTTCAAATCTGCTTCCAGATTTAAAATCTATTCACATAAAGGTTATCTTCATTTTCAGCTTTTGACAAAAGTCACTTAATTTTTTTTTCATCTGATCATGAATAAGTAAAACGTTTCTAAAACTGCGATATAAATGAAAATAGATTTAATTTTCTTCATTTCCAACTTTTCTATACGAGCTCATTCAATTTGCTATAACATCTTTTTTTCAAAAGATATTTGAAATCGAACTAAGACATTTCAAACCAAAAATAATTTTGAAACAAAAAGTCAGATTTTTTTTATTTCTTTTTCAATTTTATAGCAAAAATTTCACTTTCAATGCTAATAATTTTGAAATTTTGACATTGAAAACTTATGATATTTTTGTTTTGTTTTTTGTTTTTGTTTTTTTTAGTTAGAAGAAATTTTTCTATGGTGTTTAATTCCCTTGAAAATGTTCAAAATTTAGAGATATTTTTCATAATTAAGTCCATCAAATTGGGAAGTTACATGCCCCAACATTGTGTAGTCATAGCAAAATAAACCGCATAAATAACCCTGGCATAGCGAAATAAACCGCATAAATAACCCTGGCATAGCGAAATAAACCGCATAAATAACCCTGGCATAGCGAAATAAACCGCATAAATAACCCTGGCATAGCGAAATAAACCGCATAAATAACCCTGGCATAGCGAAATAAACCGCATAAATAACCCTGGCATAGCGAAATAAACCGCATAAATAACCCTGGCATAGCGAAATAAACCGCATAAATAACCCTGGCATAGCGAAATAAACCGCATAAATAACCCTGGCATAGCGAAATAAACCGCATAAATAACCCTGGCATAGCGAAATAAACCGCATAAATAACCCTGGCATAGCGAAATAAACCGCATAAATAACCCTGGCATAGCGAAATAAACCGCATAAATAACCCTGGCATAGCGAAATAAACCGCATAAATAACCCTGGCATAGCGAAATAAACCGCATAAATAACCCTGGCATAGCGAAATAAACCGCATAAATAACCCTGGCATAGCGAAATAAACCGCATAAATAACCCTGGCATAGCGAAATAAACCGCATAAATAACCCTGGCATAGCGAAATAAACCGCATAAATAACCCTGGCATAGCGAAATAAACCGCATAAATAACCCTGGCATAGCGAAATAAACCGCATAAATAACCCTGGCATAGCGAAATAAACCGCATAAATAACCCTGGCATAGCGAAATAAACCGCATAAATAACCCTGGCATAGCGAAATAAACCGCATAAATAACCCTGGCATAGCGAAATAAACCGCATAAATAACCCTGGCATAGCGAAATAAACCGCATAAATAACCCTGGCATAGCGAAATAAACCGCATAAATAACCCTGGCATAGCGAAATAAACCGCATAAATAACCCTGGAGAAAAAAAAACAATGTCAGATTCGTTTTGTACCGAGAGAAATAAAAAAAGTTTCATATAACAAATTTGGGGTTATTTCGAATAAATACGAACTAACAACATCTATGCACACAACAATTTTTAATGGCCAGGTTATTTCTAGAAGTTTTGACTTTTTGCAAATTATAGAATTGCTGATATATTTCTTCTTCGAAAATGCCATCAATCCGCTGACATAAACGTCCATCAAGAAACATTTTACTATAATACTACATCTTAGAGTATGATATTTAATGCGATAAATTTATGGCATTCGTTTGATAGAATAGTAATTAAGATGAAAAATTAACTAAATTCTCGTCGATAAAAAGGCAAAACCAGTGTGAAATCCTAACAAGAAAAGGTTCATAACCGTATGCCTTATCAATTAAATAAAAAGTAGCATTTCGCTAATTATTTTTTTTAACTTAAGATATATATTTACATTTTGTAGAGAAACAAATAAGCAACATAACTTTTATCTCTACTGATTAAGTATAGATACACGTTAAGAGAATGTTTTAAAGTTTATAAGGATTTATAGTGATGTAAGGACCCGGAGGTTTCCAAACTTTGGGCTAATGAGCAAGTTTATGGACTCGAGTTGTCTGAGAATCAGGCTACTGCTATATAAGTTCTATCATTCTAATACAAAGATAAGATGAACATATGGTCGACAAATTTATTATTTTGATTACATTTATTTTTCATTAAATTCGTCTTTTTTTATCACTTTTCTAATTATAAGTTACTCTACTAGCATGTGTATTAAATCAACTTTATAAAATATTAGTTCGTCGCAAGAACGACTAGAGAGATATGCGTGATACAGTATCTTGGAGTGCAAATGAGTGGTATTATTAGCTAGGAAAACATCTATTTCTATCATCACATGAGCAGAGGTGTTAAGAGGTAAGATTTGATAATACGAGTGGTGATTTTGAGAGCTAGTTACAAAATGTCATTTTCTAGCATGAGCGTTCTAAATTTGTTATTCAGTTCTCACATTTAGTGAATGATGTATTTATTGGAGGCTAGTAAAGTCATTTTCTGTAGAGTGATAAATAGATGGATAAAAAGTTAAGTATAAAGTGTTAAGTATATGTTAGGGCATAAAGGTTTAAGTTGAATTATATTTCGTAAACGTTTCTCTATGTATAATATGTGAGCAAAACTGCTATGTGGGGCAGTGCTTGTATATGAATTATCATCGGTAAACTGCTGTGAAGTATTCTACACTATGTTTCGTCGGTTTTTTGTATAATTTTTCTTATTGTGTGTTATTATGTTTTTATGACTGGATGCATTTATTAAAATAAATACTATGATACCGATAAATTTATAAAGAACTTGATTTTGTTGTATTTATCCCTTGTTTGTGATATAGTAACTATTGATTTTTTATACTCAGTAAGTACAATATAATAACTGAACAAATATATATTATCTATAGTGATATTAGGTATTATATATATATATATCATAGATTAATTTTATAGTATATATATCTACAACTATGGGATACTATATTATATACTATATATATATAAATTATATATATATAGATATTATAGTATAGAATATAATAGTATAATATAATATTATATTACTCTATAATTATATAATATATAATGTATATAATGTAATATATTATTATCATTATTATATCATTATTATATTATTTAATATATATATTCTTATATTATATATATAATATATATATTAATATCTATTATATAATATAATTATATATCTTATTTATATAATACTAAAATATATATATATACGTTATATATATATATATAATATTATATATAGTATATAATATATATAGTTATATACTATCTTTTATTATATATATAATATATATAATATTATATATAGTAGATATATATACTCTATATATATATATATATATATATTATATACTATATATATATATATATGTATATATATATATATTATAGTTTATTATATATATATATCAGTGATATATTATATACTATATATTTATATTATAATATTATATATCATATAATATATATATGACTATATATTATAACATATTATATTATTATTAATAATATAATATATATATAATAATAATAATAATAATATTAATAATAATAATAATATATAAATAAAGAAGAGAAAGTTTGAATAGCATCAAGAGACGTAATTTTTAAAAAGATAACTTCTGACAACCGCAGTTGCGGTTCTAAAGAGTGACAACCGCGGTGCGGTTGCAGTTGGGTTGTGTAGACAGTGACAACGCGGTTGCGGTTGGCCCGGTTGTCAAAAATATGTTGCGGCTTGGCTTCGCATTTGCGGATGCGGTTGTGTTATTCGATACATACTAATATATAATATTATAGATTATATATAGTATATATATATTATAATTATATCAATATATTATATATATATTAATATATATATAATATATATATATATATATATATATATATATATATATTTTTTATTATATATATACATATATATATATAAATAATAAATATTATATATATACTAAATATAATATACCATCGTCAGACCAATTTTGACAGCACTTGATATGTTTCACCACTTGTCATTCTCTCTATACACCAAGTTCGCTCCTATTGGTAAATCTGACAAACCTTCATATCTCTTATTTAATACTTTCTCATACCAGCAGTACCATCCTGCCTAGTGCGTTTTTTTTCTGGACGTTTGATCGGGCGATTGAGGGCCTTGCGTTGCTTCTACGCTAACTATCATTGGAATGACTGCTTTTCCTCTGGTGAGGCTTCGGCTTCTGCGATAAGGTGGGAGCTGTATCGTTGATGGGATGAGCAGTTCATTCCTTCTTTCGACTAAATCTTTTCTCTCCTCATTCCATAGTTCTCGATCGTAGCTTGTTCTTCTGGCATTTGCAGGCTAAAGACAGTGAGTTCCTCGGGATGGGAGTGGAAAATTCCTCCGTTCTCCTATTCACTGTTGCTTTTCAATTCCAGCTAGAAATCATTGCAGGATACTCTTCGACGAGCAAGCGGGCCTTTCATCAGAACGAAAGTGCGCTAACTCCTTGGTTCTCTCTGGACCAAATCTTTCTGGTCTATTGCCAAAAACATCTCTAACAAACTTTGTTGAGAAACCCAATAATAACATCTCTAACTTGCTGCTAAATTTCTCGCAACTGAGATTGCAACTGCTCTTCGGCCTCTAATTTTCCTTCTTTAACTTAACCTGGACTTGATTCTTTCATTCATCATACCTCTCCTCTCTCTAGGTGTGCCTATGCCTTTGCCTCTGATAATACATTTCGAATCGGGTTATGCAGATGGGCTCCTGAATCTAAGAAACTTAGAAGGTGTGTGAGTCCGGATGGTATTCCCCCGAGTTTTAAGGAGTGATGCTTCCGTGCTATCCGGCCACCTCGTTACTATATTCTCTATGTCTCAATACTAAACACTTTCCATCAGTTGTTTGAAAGCAGCGGCACATGTCCAAAAAAGAAGAGCCCGTTTTAAAATTTCCCTCGAGAGGAACAACGGAATAAACTTGATCCATGCCAAAAGATCTCCCTAAAATCCAGTAACATAGACATCTATCCAAAAACTTTGAAACTCTCTCCAAACCATCATTTATTAGAACATCTGGAACATCTCAATTACTTTTTCCGATAACCAGCTATGGTTTCGGCGCTCGACAGGTCTGACTGGCGATATAACGTTTCCTAATCTATACTGATTTATGGGTTTTTATATATCCGCCTTTTAGTGAACTGAGGGAAGAGCAACTTCTGCGTGAGTGGCGTTGGACATAACTCCAAAGCTCTATGTGACCGGCGCGTAAATGGCACCCGTACACTTCGCTGGCTCTCACTCTCCCTCCTTTTTTGGATTTCTTCCATTTTCTTTTTGCTTAACCTTATTGCTAGTTGTTCCTTTCCAATGGCTCAATACTGGTTTTGTTGATGGGGCGACTTCTTACTTCCTTTTCTGTCAATAGTGGTGTTCCTCAGGTTTGTCTTATCTCCCTACTTTAGTTCCTATTTCATTATGAATTTCTCACGCTGCAACAGCATCTACACTCTATTCACCTCGTATGATGATGACTATTATCGACCTCTTCAGTTCTTCAAGCATCATTTCAATTCATCGCTCTCTTCTTCTTATACTTCTAGAATTGGCCTTTCGTCATTTAATGCTTCACCGATGTCTATCTCTCGCGTGATCTGAAATAGAATTCGTCCGGGATGGGTTCGTTAAAAGAATTTGAGGAAAATTACACAATTACTAGGGTCGCAGTAATAGGCAAAATGGCTTATAAAATTGGTTCTTACTTTCACGTCAATTACTGGCTAATCTTGTACGGGGGGCGGACGAACTTCTTGGTGCTCTTAATATCTCTTTTCTATAGGTACATCGTGGCAGGTGCTCGAGGGAGCTTATCAATCGCGTACCTCCCCTTTATTTCTCGCCCTCGTGCACTAGGGGGTTTGTGTTTTACGCAATCGAGTTTTGTGTTGATGATAGGTAACTCAGGCTAAGTTCGGATGCGGCGGTGCTTCTTCTTATCTGCCAATCTGTTCTGTGAATTCTCTTCATCTTTTGTGTTTGCTGCTGAATTTAATTCCCGTCACTTCATTACTGCGTCTGTGCTCATCTCCGTAATTTACTTTAGTTGTTAACTTCTGAGGCGTGGACACCCCTCCTTGAGTAGGGCTCCGCTCGTAAGTGATGAGTGACAACTTAAAAATATATAATATATATATATATTATAATAGTATAATAATATTAATATATATATATAATCTATTATATATATATATATATTTTATATATCTATATTGTATATAGATATATACTTATATATATATATATAATATTTATATTATATAATAATATATAATATATTCTATATATATAATATATATATATTATATATAAATATATATATATTATTATTAATAAATAATTATATATAATATAATATATATACATAATCTGTATACACTTCATTAATACTAATTCTAATCCAAAAAATAATAATAATAGTTAAAAATAAGTAAGAAGTGAAAACTCGAAAATATTATTAATGGTTTTAAAATTTTTAAACATGCCAAAAATTGCAATTTATTTTATATTTAATAATGATCAGCAGCTAAATCTAATATATATTATCTAAAGATTGGTTTTAGTTGTCGAAAATTAATTGTCAAAAAATTGTATATGAATAGGGCACTCTTGTATAATAGACTTTTGTAAATAATTGTGATACAAGAAGAAGTGTCTCTCTCTGTCTCTTTTCCTCTCTCTCTCTCTCTCATTCTCTCTCTCCTCTCTCTCTCTCTCTATACTATATATATATATATATATATATATAATATATATATATATATATATTATTTAATATTATATATATATATAATATATATATATATGTTATAGATATATATAAATATACATATATATATATATATATATTTATATTATAATTTATTATTACTACATACTATATATTATATATATATATATATATATATAATATATATATACTAATATATCATATATATATATATATTAAACATATATATATAATATATATATTATATATTTATAATATATATATGATTATATATTATATAATTATATATATTATATATAATATATATATATATTTATATATTATATATATATATAATATATATATATTATATTTATATATATAATACTATATATAGTAGTAGCTATTATAATAATATATATATATTATATATAATCTATATATTATTTTATATGATAGTTAATATTTATATATATATATATATTATACTATATATATTATATATTAGTTTGTATATATAATTACTATATATATATATATTATATATATATATATAATATGTAATATATATTAATAATATATACGAATACTATATATATATATATATATATATATATAATATATATATATCCATTATATATATATATTATTATATATATTATATATTACAGTAGTAATATATTTAACTTACTTGTTAATTCTCAGCAAACATTCCTCTTGCCAGGCCCCAGGATAGTGATTATCCGCACAAAGGATTCAGTTTCTGGATATGGCGGTGACTTGTTAACAGCACGCTTGAAAAGATTCTATCGTATGTAACACTTTATGAATGCCTCAACCTCTCTCTATGAGAAATTACCAACAACAACTATGGTTAACTAAGAGAGCACCAAAATGAAACTCGGAGTTCGTTTATATTAGATTAAGCTAGAAGATAGTATTGTTTAATTACCATTTATTATCTGCTTGACGTCTGACACTTGAAGATGAGATTATGAGCCAACATATATCACTAATTTAAAATATAAAATATGCAAACAGTGTATAATTAATACGCTCTTGATATTTAAAATTATTTTAATAAAAATAAAAATTAAAAATAAATTAAATATAATGGAAGTGTTTTTATATATTAATAAAAGAAACATAAATTAGGTTATTAAATGTCAAGAGGAGAACCTAGGCAAAAATGCAGAAAATTCAAAAGATCTTGAGAATTAAAAATTATATTATATATATTAAATTATATATATATAATAAGTATATTATATATATAATATATATTATATATATATACTAATATATATACTATATTATGATATTTATATTATAATATTGTAGTATATTTATATATATAATTATATCATATATATATATAAATACAATATTGAGTAAGAAAAAATATATTATATAAATTTAAGATATTTAATAAATTAAAATTTGTAAATAAATAAAACTCTCGTTTTGGATAAGACCCAATACGAGTAATTCATTGTCATTATTAAAAATGTAATTCAGAAAATGAATGTTTATTTGTGCTCACTGTTAAAAGAACAATAGAATTTTAATAACGAAAAACTTTAATGAAAAATTACAGACGTTTTCGGATACACAGTTCCATCATCGGATGTCCTGAGGAATGTTACGGTCAGCTTGCGTTTTTTCCAATGCGCTGTCTGGAGGCCTTCGTGCTGCTTTTTATTCTCAAATTAAGATACCCTGCTTTATAGAAACTGGCTTTGCTCTATAACGACACAAGAATATGGCAAGCACTGTAGGAATTCTTCAGACAATGGAAAAGTTACACCTTTAAAGAAAAACCGCAAGGCTTGACCTCGAATTACTCAGGACAATCTTGATGATGGGCAATGATGTAATTTCGAAGTTATAATTTTGGTCATCTAAAATTTTCCCATGCCGCTAAAGTCTCTGGGACTTGTGGCTGCTTTTTATCTCGAAATTAAAAACCTCCTTATAGAAATGGATTGAATTAAATAACGACAAAGATATGAGCAAGCCATGTAGGAATTTCAACAACTGGAAAATATACCTTTAAAGAAAAAACGCAAGCTTGACTCGAATCTCCTCAGACATCTACATGATGGAAGACTGATTGTATTCGAATCGTTGTAGATTTTGTCTTAAAGTTTATTTCGACTGCCGGCTGTGCTTGGGAGCCTTCTGTGCTGCTTTTATAAAATTCTTAATTAAAGTTATTTGCCTCGATAAAATAATAAAAATGTTCTATATAATATTAATTATATATTATTATATTATATATACTATATATATATATATATATATATATATATAATTAATCATATATACAAATTTTTGTTGTATATACAAATTATACCTATATATATATTAATTTCATTTCCACAAAATGTGTGTTCGAAATATGACGTGAAGACAGTAAAGCAGGTAAATGTGCAGTTAAAGCAGTAAAGATGGGCAGCTTGTTTCAGCCGGATGGAGAGGGCGCTGGATATTGGGTGATCATGTTTGCGCTAGCTCTCCTCGCTTATTGATTTAAGAACCTAGGGTCAATAAGAAAAAACTGTATTTATAAAAAATCATTAAAAACAGGAAAAAGAACAAGTTTTTCCTATAAGATAAATAAAAATTTGTTTCATTTAAATAAAATGATCGAAACTCTAATGTATCCAGAAAATGGATTATATTGAGTATATTCTATATACATGGTATATTCAATATATATATATATATATATAATAATTATATAATGTATATATATATATATATACTATAATATATATATTATAATATATATATATATATATAAGTATATATATATATATAATATTATCATATATATATATATATATATATATAAATACATATATACGTATCTTATTATATATATATATATATATATATATATATAATATATATATTATGTTATCTTATATTGATTATATATTGGTATATATATATATTATATCTAATATATTTTATATAATATATTATAATATGGATTTCACTTGACCCCTTCTGGATATCACATTTTCCACATATGATAAGAACATCATCTCAATCTTTCTATATATTGATTTTCACTGCAATCCATTCCCACACAAAATAGCTACTCTCCACTCCTTTACGATCCAGAGGCCCTCAGAAATTTGCTACACCGCCCATTAATCTCAACAAAGAAAATATATTTAATCAGAACCAACCTTAAGAAATTACATATCCCAACCACCTTATCAATCGTGCCTAGAAAAAAGCCAGAGCAAAATATTACAATAATACCACTGAACCCCACTATTGTCACAAAACCCCACACTCCCTCTTATTCCCATACCAGTGAAACTACTTTACAACTCAAATACATATTCTACCAAAAATATCACCTGTTAACCTCCACCAATGCTCTCCTTCCCTGAATAAAAACTCTTTACATCGCACCTTCTCAGAAACCTACCCCCAGAAATCTATATCATGCCATTTATAACCATATCTTTGTAACCCCTGTCTACCCAATACAATATAGGAGAGACCAAACATAATTCGGCAGAAGAAAGTACAGCCGACCCTACTTGATTTACAAAAAGACAGATCAAATTCATCTTGTAGCATCTAACACAGATCCCAACTCAACCACCATATAAAAATCAACCATAATGCAACCTCCTTGGTCATATCCTGACCAACAGAAAAAAGAAGACTAAATCGTGAAAAGAATTGCATAAAATATCATAAAATTTTACACGGCACACAGGAGAAAACATTTTAAAAACTCGTAGTATAACAGCAATGCGATACAGTTTATCTGAAATATTATCACTCCTATCCATAAAAAGACTAATCAACTTCTTCAAGAACAAGCGATCCTCAACTCCCGTCACTGCTTTAACCTTAACCGACCTTATCATGATGCTACGGTGCGAAATAAATCTAAAGTAATAATAGTCTTCCCCTCCATCCACTGTGCGTGCGTATGTACGCATCTTGAATATGTTCGTGAGTCTGTTCTCCATCTAATTATTGATTTTTCAATTATCGGCGTCGCTCAGTTCCGAAATAATTATGTGTCAGAAATATTATTTTCGTTTGCTTCTATATTGTTTGCATGACCATTTATTATCCTATGTCCGAACGTGAATATATTTTGTCTAATGAACAGCAGCTTTGGTTAAACATGGCTTATATGCAGGGTAATCATTTCCAAATTTAACTTTGTAAAAAAATAATATATATTTTCTTCACAAAAAAATTAAACGGGTGGGCAACAAAAAACACGATCGTCCGCTTCATGAATCTTTTTTTCTAAATAAAAAACAAATAGTTCCGAAAATTGATTCAGTATATTTTCTTCACTCAGTTGGTTGTTCTCAGCCCTCCCGGACTGGCAAAGGTCGGCCTGGTCGGCGAGATTGCTCGAGGGGCCAGCCAAGGGGGCCCCGGAGAAGGCCTCCCAAAAATGATATAACCTACTTTTTATAATTAGCATAGCATCAGAAGTTATTCTGATTATTGTGATTGGTCCTTAAAACTAATCTTGTTACGCGTTTACATCAATTCTTAAGCATGTTACCATTGGTTTTTGGGTCTATGGTAGGCCTAAAACCTAACATCTTTTTCGCAGACGACTCACCTCACATCGCTCAGTCTCGATTAGGTTGTAAGTTAGATGTAGGTAACAGGAGTTCTGTGTCAACTGAATGTGTGTACACGAAAGTGGAATCTACGAAAAGAAAGAAAAAGAAATCTTTAGTCGCTGAAAAAATTTCCAAATTTAATACCTTGGTTAACTAGTTCCAACTTCTCAGCAGTACGCCCAGTCAGTCCTTATGAGGGGAGTACAACAGTAATGATTTCATCTAAGATACTAGCACAAGTCGACTGTTTTATTAGCATCATCACACTTATGTGTTAACTTTTGTCTCCTAATTATGTATTATTATTATTATTATTATTATTATTTCTTTATTATTATAATATATTTTTCTATTATATATTTATTATTATTAATTACTTATTATTATTCATTATTAATCTAATTATTGATGGCCATTAGTCAACCATAAATAATTCATTATCTATTTTCTTACCAAGCGCAATGGGCAATTAATGGGTGCTGTTGTTACGTATTTTTATTATATTAATTGATACTATTATCTATTTATTATTATTATTTTTATTATTATATTATTAATTATTGATTATTTTATTGATTATTATTTTATTAATCTAGATTCTTATCAGATTTTAAACTGTAATTTTAAAATGGCTGTTTTATAAAAAATAAAAAATAATTCTTCCATTATAAGATTGGTTATAGCATTTTTTACGAAATGAGACATTATTTGTTTGGTCAATTGCTGCCGTGCTGGGGGGCGCACTGCCCCAACTTTACCTCCTTTTACCTAAGATGTACGGATCGGTGATTTATTATTTGAACTTTACGCGGGGTATGCGGATAGTTAAAAATCCTATGCCGCGGATCTGAAGGCATAGAGGATTTTAGAGTCTTTAGCCACAAGTACTGGTTCTTCATATATACTTAGTAATTTATATATTATAATATATATTATTAGTATATATATTTATTATATATATAGATTATATATATATATATAGTATATAGATTTATTTAAATATTATATTGATATTATATTCTATTTATATATCTATCTCAAATTACATTTCTTCATAAAGAAGGTTTGAATGTTTCTTATCTACCTGACTCTCAGTCTAAAGATTTTTCTTCGAATGGTTTATCAGGCCAAACCAGGCTAGCAATCCTTGGTCATTCTTCTTCTGCCGCTTGCTCCATCTCACTACTTACTCTTTCACCATGTTAAATAATATTATGCCCTAGAAGCAAGATCCGCTGGAGACCTCTTGGTGAACCGAGTTTTTGAAGCTACTGATGAAAGAATGTGGAGTCGCTAGTCTCACTGAAAGGGTAACACCCCTACTAGAGAGTGATTCCAAGGACTGGCATCGTGAAACCAAATTGCGAATAAGAAAATGGTTTTCTAAAATGCTGTAGGGTTAAGAGTTAAGAGTTTCGGGCAAAAAGAAGATGTTGGACCAACTGACCGGGCGAAAGCCGCATGTGGATTGTTAATATATATATATATATATAATATTATACTATATATAATATATATATATATAGGTGACTATATAATATATATTATATATATATATAATTACATATATACTATGATGATCATATAAATTAAATATAAGATGGGAATTTACAAACGTCATAAGCATCTGATAGACACTTTTAATTCTCATCAATTATTGTCAGCTATGCCTAAGTTCACTTAAAACGCTCAATGGTAACTCCACGGTAACGGGGAAGCTCGAGATCAAAAAAAATTTTTCACAGTATATGAGTCATAATAGACGTTTTAGGGTCGAAATGTGAAAAAAAAAAAAAAAAAAAAAAAAAAAAAAAAAAGAAAAAATCATTCTCAAAACTACAATAAGCTAATGAGCGAAAAGGAATACATTTTTGGAATCCTGGTTAAAAGTTAAGTATGGAAATGTGAATTCTAAAAAAAATATGTTCAATAAGCTTTTTCCCGTTTATCCTTTAGCTTGTATTTTCGCCCTTGTTATTAGAAGGTTAATTGCAATTAAGAGTATACGTTTGGGGTGGTTTTGTTTTTTTTAAAACCTAAAGAATACCCAAGGGTAAATACAGCACCGATGGCAAGGATGGGGTCTCTTCGGCCTTCGGGGAACTAACGGGGTAGGAAAACTGATTTCCCCCCCTCCGGGGAGGTCCTCCGGACCCCGTCTTTGGTATTTGGTGTGCAGCGGGGGTTCTCCGCCCCTCCCCTACGATGGGGTGTTGGAGAACGTCCCCGCAACTTAGTGTTTTCCCGTCGGTCGAGCCCTTCAATACATTGCAGCGTGTATAACCTTTAATACCTATTACAAATAATATATATATAATTGTCGCACCAAAAAAAACAGATAAAAAAAAAAGAAAAAAAAAAAAAAAAATAATTTCGGGACCTAGAACAATCCTATTTATGTATCATAAAGATTACTACGTGTGAAAAATTTTTTTTGATCGCGAGCTCCTTCGTGAGTGGCGCGTAGCGTAACCATTTGTCCTTAATATATATATATATATATATAATATATATGCTATATACACGATATATTTATATATATACTAATATACATATATATAATTATTATATATTACGTATAATAATATACTATTATATATATATACTATATGTATATTATATATTAATCATATTTTCTATTATATATTATTATATATATATATATCATATATATAACTTAATATATATATAATATCACTATATATTATTATCATATTATATCATTTATTTCACTCACTATTATATATAGCTTATTTATTCTATATATAATATATACTATATTATAGTAAGATGGGCGTCGGCAGCTTTTCAAGCTAGGGGGGGCAAAAAAGCTTAAAATTTTGGCGGACTTTTATAGTATATGCATATATATAATATATATATATATTTACTATAATATTATTATTATATATATATAAGTATATAGTATAAAAATAAATATATACTATTATATATATACTATATATATATATATATTACATATTACATTATATTAATTATATATATTATATACTACTAGTGATATATATATATAATTATTATACTATCATCAATATATTTATACTAATATATATTTATATATATTAGTATATATTATATATTAATACATAATTATATGTACTGATTTATATCTATTATTATATATTAATATATATATACTAATATATAATTAATATAATTTTTTAATATTGTATTTAGTATATATAATATATATACTAATAATTATTAAAACGTTGTTACCCATATATATCATATAGCTATATAACTAGTTTGTTCGAATACGAACTGAAAATCATTTTTTGGCTTTAAATGATTTAATATTTAAAAAATTATTTTTATTGAAACAATAAGAAATCAAGATACAATATGCAAAGATGCACGGAAATTCCCGATAATATAGAGAGCAGTTGCAAAATTGATATTTCTTAAAATCTTCCTTGGGTTTCACGCAATTTTAAACTTTACTTCGTTAATACAATACATCAATAGTCACATTGTAAAAAAAAAAACAATTTGTCTGTTGTATGCCACTCTCATCAAGTATTCGAAAACGGTTCCGTTTTTTCGCAAGAGCCAAGTTCCTTGATCCTTCGCACGAGTAATCGAAAAAGAAAGTGTTCTATCTGTAACTGGGTTGTGGCATGGCTGGCGCGACAAGTAGTCTACATAATCATGCCTTTTTTTTTCTTTTTTTTTGTCGCGATAAGGAAAGGTTATCAGTCATACACTGATCTCCTTTAAGACTATGGGAGAGATAACAAATTTTAGTTTCACGTACTCATCTTTCTTGTCTCCAATTTATGTAGCCCAAAGTTCTAGCTCTTCTTTATCTTTTAAAGTGTAACACAGAATTTGAAGCTGCTCTTTTTCCTTTACAATAATCGATTTGTTATGATAGCATGTGGAAGGTACTCGTACGATCACGGTCAATTACATCCCCTGCACATAAGCGGGATTGTATTTTTCAGGATAGAAAAAAGTAATTCCCAAAGGAGGATATGCCATATATCGACACGGTTATTAAAGCGGATCTCTCGCAGAATTCCGTAGGGATTGTTGTCGGTGGTTCGATAGTGGTTGCTGCTTGTTACCAAAATATCCGCGGCTGATATACCGATCAAGTCCACAAGTTGCTGCCAGCTAGATTTGACTTAGTTTTTTATAATTCATATCGGGGATTTTTTCTTCATCTTTTCCAGCTGGCTACCTAACCATCATTCCATCAACAAGTAATGTTGACTTGCTGCCGAGTTTTAGACGAATATCTACAATTAAGGTTTGGTTGGAGAGCATTCTTTAACAACATGGCTTAACTGCGCCGAGTAATTCGCGAATCAAATTATCCATACGCCATGTATGAATATCAGATGCCGCTGATGCAACTGAAAGCGACGCTTATTTTCCTTGTGCGGGTATTTCCTTTCTGAAAGGATTCATTTTTCTATCAGTTGCATCTTCCGCTACAAGTAGTCTTTTAAATCTTCCTGATGCAATAGCTTGTGTTGTTTGCAGGCATCTGGTCCTGCGATAGTTGGGATGTGTGGGTGCAGTTAATTTTCTTCTCAATGACCGACTCGCGGAAAAACGTACTGAATTCCCTTATTATAGTTACACGGTATTATAGGCGGGATCTGGTTTGGAGGTGCTTAATCAATTCTACTAGATGTTTGTTTGTAGTGGAAGTCACAAATAAAGAATTTTTTTATAAACTTTTCCGCAATCTGCTTGGTTTAATCTTTTTGCCCGACGGCATGAGTAGAGAACATCAGGCCACTCGATCGATGCCAAGGACGATTGCAATTCTCTGGATCTAATGTCTTTCCGTCTGAACTAGTCAATGGTGTATCCGTCATTGGTTTTTGCCGTCACGCGCATATAGTTACTACAGAAGCCAAATAAGATCTGCTTTGACTTCACATGTCGACTGCTGATTGTCGAGAATAGCGCAACCGACTACTGGATATTATTGTTTGCTATTTCAGCAATATCGACACGGTTTCAAATCTGCTTAGTTGCTATACCGCGTATGCTGTTTCTTTAACCTTTATAATGATTGCTCTCTCGGGAGGTGGTC